>JAULKM010166758.1:0-15994 GCA_032355605.1 Rubia tinctorum | reverse complement strand
AAGACAAGTGAAAATTAGTAATTTTCTCAGTTTACTCAGTAACCAAAATATACTCAAAACCTTTCTCTTGTTTCAAGTCTATATCAAGAGGGCATTCGATTGTTTTATCGTAGAGGAGAATTCGTGCAACCCAAGGCAGTAACCGGATCGAATTACTCTTTAAGGAAAGCATATGCTAATGCGACTCAAATCGATATCCAAGTTTCATACTGATATACAGTTTTATAAATTTACTCCTTCCCCCAAAAGACAAAACACTAGTTATTTCTTCCAACATTCTACACATTCTACTCAAATCCTTCAACAAAGTACTCGACATAGCCATCCTAAAAGAATTTTTTAAAGATTTATGGAAAATGGCTCAGTGAGAATGTTATATCAAAATGAGGAAAGGGAATTCCCCTGCTTTATTCCCCTTGAGGCTTTAAAAAAACTGTGGGAGAGCCATTAAAAAGGAATGAAAACCAAGATGGGGAAATGTTGTTCAGGATTTGTTTCACATAATGTCCACTAAACCCAAATTTCAGTAGAACTGAGTTAAGGAAACCTCGGTTGACCATATCAAAAGCCTTGTGCATGTCTAATTTCATGATTAGGTTTTTGCATTTTTTTCCAAAAAACCTATACATCTGCTGCATTTGGACGACATTGTCTGAAATATCCTTGCCTTGAATAAAGGCAGACTGTTCCTTGGATATTAAACTTGGGATTATGTATTTTATTCTATCCATTAGGATTTTTGAAAAGATTTTGTTGATAACATTGGATAGGATTATAGGCCTAAAGTCAGCGAAGGATATGGGGACTGATTGTTTGGGTATGAATGTTATCCAAGTGGCTGAGATCCCTGTTGGGATCATTTTCCCTGACATAAAGTCATTTGCTTCCAGTAGGAGGTTTTCTTTGATAATTTCCCAGCATGATTTATAAAAAAAATGGCTGAGAAGCCATTGGGACCTAGGGCTAATTCATTTTTGAGACTGAAAACAACTGCTTCCAGTTCTTAGAGGTTTACAGGTCTGAGTAGCTGAGTGTTTTGTGATTGAGAGATTAGGCTAGGTATTGCTCCAGAAAGTAGGAGAGGAAGGATCCTGATGTATCAGAGTTGGTTTAGCAAATTCTCGTAGAAATAAACCTCTTCTTCAGAGATAATTTTTGGGTCAGTGATCCAATAACCATCTCTGTTTTATATTTTTGTTATTAAAGCTTTGGAGTTTTTTTCTTTGGTGGTTAGATGGAAGAATTTTTGTTCTTTGATCCACGGATTTTAGCCATTTAACCTTTGTTATCAGAGTTACCATTGTTACCATTGTAAGAGTTACCATTGTTATCAGAGTTTGTGCTTTGATCCATGGCTAAAATCCGTGGATCAAAGCACAAACTCCGATAACAATGGTAGCTAAAAAGTGTTCATTTGTTTCTTTGATTAGGATATCCATTGCTATAAATTTAGGGTGTTGTTTGACTAGTGAAAGTTCCACTTTGCTAGACCAAAGAATCCAGATCCTTTTGTTACTGGCAGCTATACAATCTGCAAATCCTAGTTCATGTTTTAGTCTTATGATTTGAGAGTCCTCATGCATGTGTTCTATAAGACCTAGGACTGATATGCTATGGTCTTTTATTAATGTTTTTTAGTCCTAAGGACAAAGTTATTGTAACTCTTACTATTTGAAACCAACATATTATAAGTTATGTGTCTTGTATTCATTATAAAGTTGATTTATGTTTGTTAATTTTTTATGGTTTTAAGATCATGTTTATACCTCATGACAGGTAGCTCCTCATTTGCCTTTTGGTTTTGTAAATGAGGAGCTACCCTCCCGATTTTTCGTTGGGAGTGTTAATTTACTTCACTTTTATTGTCTTGATATGGATCATAAGTGTGGATGAATATTTTTTTGAGGTAAAATGTTTATATTCATTCATGGGGAAAATGTGTTACAAAGTGTGGGGTAATTTCCCACTGAGAGATCTGATCTCTATTGTATTTTGCATACTACTGTATGAGCAACATGATGTTTCTGTCTCCTAACCCATGACATATCCGGATTTTGGTATTTTTCAACCAAGCTAGCTATTTCATCAACCATGAGGCAAAAATCTGACAGGTCTTCCTTATGATTCTTAACTGAATTTATAACTAATTGTGAATCTCCCTTGATGAGATCGATGTGTACGCCTTTCCCCAATGCTGCTATCAAAGATGTGCGAAGTACAATTGCCTCTGCATATTTTGCCATATATAAATGGGGTATGCGATGTGATTCTCTACACGGCTAATTTCCATTTGAAGAGCAGCTAAACCAACCCAGGCATGTGCTATCACTAGAAATGGTTGCATAAAAAAGAGAGCGTTCCCTTGTATAATATGTTGGGCGTCTTGATTTTGCCCCAAGGGATGAGATGCCTCTTCACAAACTTGTTTTTCTAGTGCAAATAAGATCTTTGAAGCATATATAACACACTGTTGTGGTTGTATGTCGTGACGCTCCCCATGCAGGAGTGCATTTCTGTGATGCAATAGTTGGGATAATAGAATAGGAATGATGGCCATTTCACGATCATCCATTTCCAAAATTAAGGCCTATATCCATAGACTGGCATTCGGTTATTCATATTTGTATATCGCTTTGTGTAGGTTCACTGCAAATCAGATTTGATGTGCCAGAGGATAATGGAAAAATATATGTTCCATGGATGTATCCTCCGCAGAACAAGTCAAGCAAGTTGTTTCACCTTGAGCATGTTTTTGTCGCAGATTTGTTGCTGAAAGAAAGTTGTCCTTGCAGTGCGGAAATAGTGGGATGGATCATTATTGGGCATTTTAATCTGATTCTCATTACTGTGACCAACTAAAGGTGGAAAATTATCTCAAGTTGATAATTTGCTAGGTGATTATGGGTCCCTATGAGTAATTTCTCTTATTGCCAATGAGTCATTTGATTAGAATTGTAGTATTTATTTTAGCGCTTTGGTGTGAATAGGCCTGTCTCATAGGTTGATGTAAAAATCACCTATTTGGCCAATCTGATCAATATAAATGGTTGAATTCCTAAACATTCTTATCATTGATGAGCTTAATTTTTTTAAAAATAAAATAAAATCAGAAGCAAAAGCAAAAGCAAAAGCAAAAGAATGTGAGATTGCAGTGGTTGTGACATTTCAAAGTATTTCATTTTTAATTTATAAACCGACGTTATGCTAACATTATAATTTATTATTAATAATTTGTTCTATTGCATAAAATAAAAATAAGTGGCCTCCTCAATCTGTTGGGTTCTCTTGATGGAAATTCTTCCTTAAGTCCCGTGGCAATGAAGAACTGCAGTGACACCACATTTAACCTGAAAATTTAGAAGTACAACTAAAATTTTGAATGAAATTATTGAATCTGATCGTAAGGATTTTTGATACTTTATCTTTTCTCGCAATAAAAAACACATGATTTTCAATTATCTTTCACTCAACAGGATTGAATTTGATGACATCAGCAGACAATCAGAAGATGCCTAGTCAGAATGGGAGAAAAGACAAAAGGACTTAAATGAGAGCCCAGGCTCAAGAATCCCGCAAGATAGAGAACAAGCTGCCAGGCACATAGCTAAAAAATTAAAGGAGGCTGAATTTAGTTTTCTTCAACAAAAAACTAAGTTATAATGGCTAATGGATGGAGATAGACCAACAAGAGTTTTTTATAACTCCATGAAGAAAAGGCAGCATCAGAACAGAATCTTCTCCATGAAAGTTGGTAGCAAGGAGGCATTTGATCAGGAGAAAATAGATGAAGAATTAATCATGCATTTTAGTTCTCAGCTGGGGATTGAAGTCCACGCCTTTTTTTGCAGATGACTTCTTGTTATCCCGTGCAACTAACAAGAAAACAATGCTGGGAGTTAAAGAAGCAATGAATTTTTTTTTAGATAAATAACAAGTTTGGCTATGAATGATAAGAAATCCAAAGTATATTTTTCAAAGATGATTGAGGCTGAAAAGGTAGTTCTGGCATCAATTTCGAATGTGACTAAAGGTGATTTTCCTATGAAGTATTTAGGCTTACCTGTGTTATCAGTAAAATGGGGGTAAGGATGATTGTGAAACTTTCATTGAGAAAATCAGAAGCAAAATCCAAAGCTGGAGCTCAAGATGTATGTCTCAGGCAGATAAAATGCAGCTCGTTAACGGAATTCTGACGAGTTTAACGGGGTATGGAAGCAATGTACTGAGCAATCCCGAGAGTGTACTGAAAAGGATTACACAGATTTGTTCTTGCTATCTTTGGGAAAGAGAGGAAGGTACAAGGGGTTTCTCGGCAGCATCTTGGAGCTCCTTACACAATAGCAAGAAGTCATGTGAATTAAAGATTCCAGCATATGGAACAAAGCTTTACTGAGCAAACCCTTATGGGATATCTGCCTGAAGAAATATGTTCTTTGGATAAAATGGGTTCAAGAATACTACTTGGAGGGGAGAGATTTGAAAGACTGTCCTTACTCATACCTACACAGTTGGCCTTGGAGAACGTTGATGAAGTTGAAAGAGACTGTTTATCCTATGATGGAAAATTGTGTCCACAAGAATGGTAAGCTCAGAGTTGCAATGATCTATGATAGAATGAAGGGAAGAACGCCATGCAGGAGCAAAGAACAGGTTGTTTGGCATAAAAATGTTCAGCCTAAACATAGGCTTTTCACTTGGTTGCTTCTGAACGAAGAATTGGCAACGAAAGACAGGCTATACAGCTTTGGAATTCTGACAGGAGAACAATTTTTTTTGCTGTTTCTGTGATCAAGATGAAAGTGCTCATCACTTATTCATTGATTGCTACTTCGGGAAGGACTTGTGGAGCAGGTTTACACTGCCAAAATTTTGCAGCATAAAAGAGTTGAAGAAGGCATTGTTTGTTCTGGTCAGGAGAAAGAAAGTTATGTAATTAACACTTCTGGTTGCAGGTCTGTATAGGATTTGGAGTGAAAGGAATGTCGGAGTATTTGAGGGTGACAATTTGAAGGCCGAGACAATAGTTTTTCAAATTAATAAAACTGAAGAAGAATGGAGACGATAAGCCAAAGTTTGAAAACTTGAACACTAGTAATATTGCTGTCTTAAATCTTGTTTTAAATTCGTGATGTAAATGGCCTGGAGTAAGGGTCTAAACAGTTTTGTTCGGTCTTCATTTATATATCGAAAATCGTTACTTTTTTTTAAAAAAATTAAGCTGTTTTAATTTGTGATTTTAAAATATTTTTATGCATATGTATATGTAATCCATAGTTAAAAATAATACTAATATTGATTAGCCTATGTATTTTGTATCCTTATAATTCTCGATAAGTTAAAGATACGAATGCATTTAATTTTTTTCAATTTTAAAAATTACATTTACTCATTAATGTCTCTAATTATATAGAGCTAAAAAATTCTCAAATCTAATGTTTAAAATTAATTAGTGATTCATAAATTTAATAGGCAAAGTCTTGTTTTAAAAAAACAAATAGTTAGACTCTCTAATTAAGAAACACCATCTAAACCCTACATTTCGCAGCGCCCTCCCTCTATTGTCGCCGCACCTCTTATTCTTCTTCTATGTTTCCCCATCTTCCCATTAGGGGAGATGGGGAACACTAGTTTATTTTAATTTATATTTTACTATTTAATAAGTGTGAAATTTGACTCCACGGATTAGTTTTGTCCTTCGACCTGATCGATTAGATCGTTGTGATCATGATGATAACTCGATTTAACTGTTCAAGTTGATGTATTGTTCTAGATCTGCTTGTTCATATCGTATGTTCGTAATTTTGTTTTGGGTCTCCATTAATTTGGATTCATTCGCCAGATATGTGTTTTTCAAGGTTTTTATAGTTTGGGCAACGTAGGTCGTGGTTGGATCAAGTGGTGTTACAGTTGTAGAAGATCCCTATTTTGCGCAGTGATATTGATGCGTGATACGCTCCTCTCTACCAAGTGGTCATAATTTTCGCGGGAAACAAGTTAATATCCCCAAGGGCGATGTTACAATTTTTTGTTGTATCTCTGATCTGTAATAGTACAGGCGATCAGTCTGGTTGACATGTATTTTAGATATCCTTGAAATATGTTAGTTATTACTAGAGTCTAGTTAAGTTAGATGTCAATTCCACTCATTGTAATCGCTGCTGGACGTTTTTTCCAGTATCTTGGAATGATTGATTTTCAAAAAAACTAATAGTTAGATGGCGTTATATAATAATTTATGTAAATAATAAGGTAATTTGATGTCTATTTTTAGTTATTAATTTTAACAAGATTCCTATAATTTTGATTTTTTTAAAAAATGTATCACAATGTATAAATAATTATATTTTAACCTTAAAAGTTATTAAAGTGAATTTTTTTATGATTAGTCTAACCGATAGTCGTTGTAACACAAAACTTTGTCAATTTAATAAGATTTGACATGATATTATTGTAGAATTTTGTAATATTTCATGCACAAAGTCTTGTACCGACTAACCATTACACAGACTATTTTTTAATCAATGTAATTAATGAGGTGATTTGATGTTTATTTTTATTTATTACAACAATGTTTCTATAACTTTAATTTTTTTTTAAAAAATGCATCGTATCATAACGTATAAATAGTTATAATTTGCCCATAAAATATATCAAAACAAGATTTTTAACATTGGTTTAACAGTTAGTCGGTCTAACAGCGGGTGTGAATCTTGAATCTGTCAAATTTGAGCATTGAAAGTCAATCTTCCTCACCCAAAATCAGAACTAAAAAAGAAACTACTCTCTCCGTCCCTCAAATTGTATCTTACTTCCTTTTTCTACTATTCATCGGTGATTTCATAATTTCAATAGAGTAAAATGCTTAGATGACCCCCAATTCTTTGAAAAGTGCAAATATAACCCTCAGTTTTTCAAAAGTGCTAATGAACCCATGCTGATTTTCAAAAGTGCAAATATACCCGTGGCCGACCAAAATATGTAAACTTGCACCCGAGTACCCCCTTTTTTCCTCCTATTTTTTGGGTACAACTGCTCACTTCAATGATTTTGGGTACAACCGCACTTTTGAAAAACTCGGGGTTATATTTGCACATAACAAAGAACTGAGGGTCATACAAGCACTTCATTCATTTCAATATCTTACATTATGTATAACAATAAATTATATAAAAAATTATTTTTCTTAAAACAGGTATTAAGATAAATGTAGTAATATATCATACGATAATTTAGTATTTATGTATCTATAAATTTTAACATTTCAAACAACATCATTTTTTTTATGAATAGGGAAGTAAAATCCATATATGGAGAGGTACGGAGGGAGTAACCAAGTTTAAGAAGACCGAAAGCGCCAAATGGAAGCCAGCTGCTGCCGTAACCTAGGGTATCTCCGGTTTCTGCGGCCCCTCTCCGGCGAAGAATCGCGACGACTATCTGCAGCCGCCACTGGCAGTTGTTGTCGGCAAACTGGACAGGAGTTATGGAGCCGTAGCCAAGGCACAATGCAATCTGAATGGTAGCAGTGCTTGCACGCCAGTTCCCGGGCTTCCTCACCGACTTCAAATTTCTCTTTACAAACCGCGCATTCCGAGTTATTCGTCAGATGGGAAGGTGTTAGTTTAACGTTCGGAATAGCATCAATGCCGGAATCGGGCAAAGGCGGCGGTCCTGGGCGATCATTCTGAGTGAGCTGCTCAATCAGGTCGTTAAATCCAGGACCCACAAAGTAGTTTCTTGGATCACCGCCATTTGGGATCAAATTATCTGTACAGAATAATGAGAATAATTGTAAATTACCCAGTTGGTATTCATAAGTCATGATGCTCTTTATGCTATATCAATTATATTTACATGGAAAAGTCTACCTTCCTGATCATCGTCGTGATCTGGAATCATGTTTCTTCGAGTAGAGATCGGCCCCAACGGCCTGAGAATGATCCAGGACCGAGGGCGGGCTAGGATCCCGCTCTCGGGTCCCCAATCATCTGTATCGGGATCGACCACCGTCCTACTCATGCGCCTTCTCGGCCAAAGCCAACCTCGTACTCCTGTTTCTTGACGGCGGTTTTGCCCGGATTCCGGCAATCCAATAAATGGACTGAACATTAACGACAGGGCTTCCAGCAACCGGGCTTCTGGGGATGGATCAAATGCTGTGAAATCATGCCTCTGAATGTCGATTTCGTTGACAAACTGACCGGAACATCTCGGGCAGCGGATCTCAGACGGGTTTTCGGAAGGAATCCGAGCGGTTCGATGGCACTGATAGCACCAGTACAATGGGTGATTTTGGGTGCCGGTGCTTGTGGTACCTTCATCTGATCCTCTGAAAGACATGATATTTTATGGTTTTTGACTAGAAAGATTGAATAAACGTGTAAAGAAAAGAGAAGGAATTTGAAGCTGAATATCAACAAATGATGTTGGAACCTTTCTCTGGAATACATTATGTAGGAAGCTCTCTGGTTTGTGGGAATAGTAGGGAAAGGATGACTTTTGGGGCTGTTTCAAGTAATTCTTGCTTCTTCTGGTACTTTATATGTGCTGTATAGGATCGCTTGTCGTGCCTTTCCTTTGAAATTGCTTCTCTATGAGTTTTAGTACAACAGAATCGGGGTTTATTAATTCGGGAAGATCCGCATTAAGAATGAAAACTTAGGCCAGTTCTCCAGAGTTTACAATTGATGGGGTGATATGATCTTATATTTTTGTTTATTGCAAAGAGTTTCTTTTGGAAAACTTTTAAAATGTATTGTACATAATTATAATTTAGCCCTAAAATTATTAAAACAATATTTTTTTGTTTAACCGTTAGTCGGTCTAATAGGAAACTTTCTCAAATACTTCTCAAATTATAACAAATAGTTTTCATATTTCTTATAGTTATGAGATGTAAAATATTGTAATATAACTTCAAATATTAGTACTAATAGAAATTGAATGTACTGAAAATTATCTTTTATTTTCATAAATTTTTGGGGGAATGTTATTAAAAAGGTAACCTATTTCATTTGATAAATGTCTTATATTTTTTAAAAATATTTTTGAACTTATTTAAATTGTTAGTATTTCAATCATGCATAACAAAAAAAACTATTTAAAAAAATGATTATGACGAATGTAGTAAAATGTCATATGATAATATCAAAGTAAATAATTTTACATTATAAAATATAATTTATTTTTATAAGAAATGTTTTTAAATAAAATTTAAGTTTATTTCATTATATTTTAATTTATTTCAGTTCAATTCATTTGAGTTCATATTTGATTCAGTTAGTTCAGTTCATATAACCTCTAGAGAACAAAATCTAAGAGTTGAACACAATTTAGTTAAAGTCAAATATTAATCATTATTGTTTATTATGTTTTTGGAAATCTATTTTAATTTATATATAGAACGTAAAAACTTAGTTATTAGTATTCATAGAAAGTTGAGTATCGCTTAGACCATATATTATGTAAAGTTAAATTAATTATTAGCATTTGTAGACATTTAAATAAGAGTTCATCGTACATTATTTAAAGTCAACTAAGTTTTTAGTGATAATAGAATCTTAATTAAGTGTAGACTGATAATTACGTTCAGTCAAACAACACTAGTGGAGGATGCCTCATTAAAGTTGCCTAATAGAAGGCGGTTCCATTTTTTAATAACCAACTTCCTGAGGCCGTCCCGAGTTCGGAACACATGAATTTTGGACCCCCAATATTAATAAAGGTGGTTAATCAATTTTTAAGGCGGTTCTTTTCAAATCACCTTTGATTGACGCTGGTTGAAGGCGGTTCATTTAAGAACAACCTTTAATTGACCCAATTTAAAGGCGGTTCTGCAGTAGTGACTTTGATCGATACTTTTTTTGAGTTTAGAACAAAGGATCCGACCGTGTTTTGAATTCGTAAGGGGTTGTTACTTCAGTCTGTAAAGGTCTGAAACTTCTTCTGCAATCGGAAAAGCATTTGGACCACGTTTTGAGTCCAGAAGCTTTTCCTCACTAAGTGTAAGGGCCCCAAATTTGAGTTCCGAGCTCGGAACTAGTTAGTACTTTAATAATATGGTTTTGCTTCAAATAGGTTTATTTTTTAAAAACCCATTTTTTAAGAAAACCTAATTTGGTTCTTCAAAGGGCAACTAATTGGGTAAGGTAAGTCTACACATTCATAATTTCATATATAGATGTGCATTCATAAGATAGGAGTGATTTGTGTTGAATTCATTGTTTAGGGTTTTGGTCAATTTTTGGGTTATGTTTTATGTGAATGGATAAACTTTGTGGAGATAAATAATATATAATTGGATGTAACTTTAAGTCTTGAATGTTGTTAAATTAATTATTATCAGGGTTTAGGTTGTTTTTAGGGTAATGGTGCATGTGTTGATTTATGCCATTTTAATTTAGGACATACGTTGGTGCTAATGAATATTGGTAATGATCTTAGGAACTCGCCCAATTACCTTCCTTTGGTGGAATCATTTGTTGTTTTGGCATTCGAACATGCATCTAACAATGGTGTGGCGCGTGCACGATGTCCATGTAAGGATAGAGCTGGCATTTTGAGTCAAAATACCGTACCAACCAACCTACCAACCGAACCACGTACCATTTCTATCGAAGATGTTGGTAACCAATACCACATATTTGTGATGGTATGGTGGTACCATACCACATATTTGTGATGGTATGGTAATGGTATTGAGAAAATATTACCATGGTATTACCGTACCGAACCACATATTTATATATTAAAAATATAACTAATATTATGCAAAATTTGAGCTTTTGTTTAGTTATAAAACTTAGCCATTTGTTAACAATAGAGCCAAATTAATAATTTAAATATGTAATTTATATTTTTGTTCCAATATGTTGGATATTGGTAAAAGTTTAAAATATTTTTTAAATTAGATTTATTGACAAAGACATTTTTTGTTCTTAACCTTACAAAAAATGTAAAATCATAATTCTCTTTTATTTATTATAACTTAATTATTGCACAGAGTTTTGTTTTAGATCGAGTAACCGTTAGACGGATGCATTTTATATTTGATGTAACTAATGAGATAATTTGATGTTTATTTTTATTTAGTGCAACGAAGTTGGATCCTATAATTTTGATTTTTTTAAAAATGTATCATAATGTATAAATAATTATAATGCAACCTTAAAAATTACTGAAATGACATTTTTTATGATTGGTCGACCGTTAGTCGGTCTAACGAGAGACTTTATCTACTTAGTATAGCTCTTATTTTGATGTTATCGTACTTTATTATTGTTATAATTAGAGAATATTTAATTTTCTAAAATTAAAAATATACAATAGAAAATTTAATTATTTATAAGTTTTTTATGAGCAAAGCAAATAATTAATTCATTATAACTTATATTTGGTGATATTATGCCATACCACACCGATACCAACCAAAATTTGTGTTTACCGACGTATTGGTATTCCAAGGATTTGATACGGTTTTGGATTTTAAAAATAATATACCGACATTGTTGGTATGGTACGTGGTATTAGTAAAAAATGATGGTAACCATACCAAATCCACCCCTATGTAAGGATAAAAAGAATGACGTATATTTGGGGAGGAAGATGTTATGCGAACATCTTATCACTCGTGGGTTTCAAACAACTTACACCTCTTGGGTGTGGCATGGGGAGGTTGTGAAGGAATAACATGTTACAAGAACGAATGCCGATGATGTAGATGGAAACGATAAATTTGATGAGATGGTGGTGGATGTTGCTAGATAATTTCACGGGAAACCTGAGGTTCTAGAAACGTTGCATAATGACAAAAGGACTTCCTTGTATGAGGGCTCCAAGCATTCGGTCTTGAGTGATACTATGAGAATGATGAATTTGAAGGACAAATTTGGGTGAACAGATAAAAGTATGACAGAGACTCTTGAACTATTTAGGGAATTGTTACCCGAAGGTAATCTAATGCCTAATAGGGCATGGGCAGCAAAAAGGATTCTTTTTCCTATGATATTGGAGTTGAAAAAAATAATCTATGCATGCCCTAACGATTATATGCAATATCGGGGAAACGATAATGAGACCTGAGAAAGTTGTCGGTTGTGTGGTCAATCTAGGTACAAGCTGAAGTCTGGTGATATTGTTGTTGGTACAGAAGTAGGGCTGACAACGAAGAAAAAGACTGGCTAAGGTCTTATGGTATCTTCATATCATTCCACGCTTGAAGAAATTGTTTGCATCGAAGTTGTTGTGTTGGCATTTTGGATGAGTTAGACCGAAAGATGATGTGATCTGGCATACGTCAAACAGAGAGCAGTGGAAGAATCTTGATGGCATGTACCCAGAGTTTAAAGTCGAATCTTGGCACTTAAGGTTAGGTTTTTCAACTGATGGGATGAGTCCTTTTGGAAATATGAGTATCAAACATAGTTCTTGGAATGTTATGTTAGTGATTTAAAATCTTATTTTGTTACTCATAATGAAATGAAAATATGTTTTGTTGTCGATGATGATTTCGGGACCGAGACAACAAGGCAATGATATTGATATCTACCTTGCACCTCTTGTTGATGATTTGTTGCCATTGTTCAACGATGGTGTCCAAACCTACAATGGTAGTTTTGAAGAAGAATTTACATTGAAGGACTTATTGTTTTGAACCATTTATGATTTCCCCGCGTATAGGAATTTATCTAGATACTCGATGAAAGAGCACTTGCATGTCTTGTGTGTGAGAGGGAAACATCTTTCTTTAAGTTAAAGTACAGATGTAAAACTGTTTATCAAGGACATATGCGGTTTCTCCTTGATGGCCACCAATGGAGATTGGCAAAGCAGTGGTTCAACAGAGAACTTTAGGAATGGGGACCTCCAACACCACTATCTGGTCACGATGTTTTTGAAAGGGTAGGAGTTTGCCTAACAATTTAAGGAAAGGGGAAGCGAAAAGTTGCATATGAAGGAAGTTGGAAAAAATGCTCCATTTTTTTCATACTACTATATTGGAAGGAATTGTAGGACTTCAGACAATTTCTCGATAAAATGCACATTGAGAAAAATATTTTTGATTCTTCGGTTAAGCCAAAGATGGTTTGAAGGGCCAACTTAATTTAGTAGAAATGGGTATTAAGAAGAGTTTGGGTCCTGTTACTAAAGGAAATCATTTCCCTCCGACTTGTTATTCCATGTACTAGTCGGAGAAAAAATCTTTCTTTGAGACTGATAATGCATCATTTATGCCGGGCCCGAGTGCCTAGCATAGCTGGCCCATGTTCCACTACTTTATCCTCAAAGTAATATCCTTTGAGTAATAACCATTGGGCCAGCCTAAAGAAGAACTTCAGTACTTGCATCACAAGCAAACAAAATAGTTTTCCTATCTACCATCCTATAAATAGGAGAGAGGTAAAATTGTTAACTCAACTATTCATTCCTAATCCAAATACACTTTTATGACTTTATCATCCGATACTCTTCTCCCTGGACAAATCAGAAGGTATTGTCTTGCATATTCTGGCTAAAGGAGTGGCCAATACGGCGGTGACGGTTTAGGGCGCATCTAGTTGGCACGCCCACTGAGACCGTTTGTTAGATCTGCGAATTCTACTGTTCTTGTCAGCTTCTACAACAAGTTTATTGCATAGAAGCGAACGAGTCAAAGGTAGAACCTTAGATGTCGATGAGGAAGTGCAACCACCTTACCTGGGAAGAAAAAGGGGAAAAAGCAAGAAAATGCAATTCGACCCCCCAGTTCCTTCAACCATCAGGAACATACCCCTGGTGGTAGTCACAGACCAGATCCCAACTGAACCAATGCCATAGGGGTCTCAGATTGAAGCTGATATACCCTCCAGGCGAATGTAGGTTAGAACAGAACCCTGGGTAGAAGGCACCGGAGCTCCTGCCTCGTATATCCAGGTGTATCAGCAATGGGAGAATGAACCACAATTCACGAAAGCCTTGACAGATTCGCAGGTTGAAGCAGCTGCAGGTGCCGATCAAATTATTTGAGGCGCGAATAGTGTACCTCCTCTGTCCTAACAAAATTTGGAGCTCCTGGCTCAAACCCTTTGATCTTCTGGTTATCAGGTGGATCCCCCGATGCTCTACCAGAGAATGATCTAGCAGCCGGTGGTGACCCCACTCTTGATGCCTCTAACGGTGCAGCCGAGATTCTAGCTACAGGACACCCCGAGAACATCTTATCCAGCGAACATGGAGATAGGTGGCCAGGATCAACCTCAACCAACGTTCCCCAGTCCTGGCCAGACGTTGGCATACTCGATGTCTGTTTCGACCCCTCACGTGTCAAACCAGGCAATTCCTCGCCCGACAGCTAGGCCAATAGGGAGCTACCCCCGTTTTGAGAATCAAATGCATCCATGGCCTCGAGCGGAGATCCCCTCATATGACCCTTATCACCAAGGGCAGCAACAGCTGTATCACAGCTCTGCCATGAGAAGACCGTGGCCCGGATACATGACTTCGAACCAAATATACCAGATCCCCAAAATGGATCCTTCATTTTTGTCATTCCATTACAGAGATCCATGAATGGGGGGGGGGGAAGTTGAGTGATGCCCTCACGAGGGAGCTGGATAGGTTGATTGGGCCCTCGGGCCAAGTCACAACTTTCCCTTTCAGCTCGGTGATCATGGCGACTTGATGGCCCAGCAATGTGAAACCACCCAAGGGGATCCCCACGTACAGTTGAGACACGAACGTCCACGAGTTCATACAAACCTTCCTCAGTCTGATGAATTTAAGAGATTTCAATGAACAACTGAAGTGTAAGCTAGTGGGAAGTTACCTTCAAGGAAAAGCTCAAGAGTGGTTCAATAAATTAGGTAAGGGATCGCTGCATTCCTACAGATATTTTGGAAGGGCCCTGCTGAGCCAATTCTTCCAAAAGAAGAGATTTACTAAAACCTTGATCGAACTTTACCAAAGCAAGCAGCGGTCTGGTGAATCGATGGAAGCATTCTACCATC
Organism: Rubia tinctorum; assembly: GCA_032355605.1. Lineage (NCBI taxonomy): Eukaryota > Viridiplantae > Streptophyta > Magnoliopsida > Gentianales > Rubiaceae > Rubia > Rubia tinctorum. Next base: position 1,010 of record JAULKM010166758.1, on the reverse strand, counting down.
GATATCAGTGAGCGTCGTTTTACTCGGCAAATAACATGCAACTCAGGAAATACTAATTAGTACACCGGTAAGTAGAGTCGATCTCATGAGGAGCAAAAAAAAATCTAATTTCTCTTCCTACTAATTTCACAAACTCTTTTGGTGATGCCACTATGCCTTAATTCATGAATGATATATAACACTGAAATTTGCAAATAATGAATCTAAAAATTAGAAATACATCTATATGTGAATGATATCAGCTAAGAATAACTCATACTAGTTACTATAGATCATAGGCGCAATAATAAATCAATTATTACACATCAATCGGTTATAGAAAAGTAGGTATACTTAATTTTCTTACTTTATCGACAGTTAATCAATTATAACCAACTAACTGTTTCCCTTACCAAAATGTCCCCAAAAAGTATTCGTTACACCAGAACACATTTTGATAGCATTAAGAATTAACAGAACCCGATATAGCATTTACAAAAGTAAAATCAAATAGCAATGCACACTTAATAATTCCATATCTTGCTATTACAGTCTTAGCTAGTTAGATATTTTTCACAAGATTGTGTCACTTACTTATCTCATTCAACAATTACATATTGGCGAAAATTAGATAGAAATATTCTAAAGACATTCAAGTTGCTAGACTCAAACATATTAGAAAGAAATTCAACCAAAAACAATAAAAAAACATGTAAGAATTAATTATGAAGTAATTAGGCATCACGATTCATAACACTTGTTATTTTCCGTTGATATATAATTTAACTACTCATAATAATTAAACTAAACAAATAAACAATACAAAAAGAAAACATGCTAATACGATATAATAATAAACAAATCAAAATTATGCAAACCGATAAGCTGGTGAATTAAAGATCCGCGCACAAGTATGTTTCCAAATAATTACGGAGCTGCTTCTTGCAGCCCCTCTTTTACTCATTGCAGCCCTCTTTTCAATCTTAAATGTCTGAGTTACCCTTTATTATTATTTTATTGTATGGTCCCTG
>JAULKM010166750.1:0-15994 GCA_032355605.1 Rubia tinctorum | reverse complement strand
ATGAGTTTGGAAGCTTCAATCCAATGCTCCCAAGGAACTAATTAAGCTAAATACATACAACCCATAACTAATCTACACAAACTATGAAAAGAAAGAAGAAAAGAAGAAGATAAAATGGAGAACTAGGGTTCTTAGAGAGATACTTTCGGCCAATAAGGGGTTTTTTTTATGAAGATAAGAGATGAAGATATTTATAGTGCAAATTGATGAGAAGAAGGGTCCAAGTGGATGAAGGGCGCGCTGGCCGCGATGTGACACGGGCGTTGACACGGGCGCTCGGCCGGGCTGGCGTGGAGACCGCGTGTTGGACGCTAGATGCTGCGCGGAGTGCTTGAGTGCTGGATGCGTGCAGGCCGCGTGCTAGCCGCTCCGGCGGAAGACACGGATGCTGCGCGGTTGACACGGGAAACCGCGCGGAAGACACGAGAAACCGCGTGCGCGGTTTGGGAGTTGGCGCGCGGATGGCCGCACGCTCAGGTTTTGACACTGGGCCAGGCATTTGCCTTGGCTTTGGGCGCGTGGGGCGCGCGGTCTTGCATCGGGGCTGCGTGCTCGGTTGTTCTTCACCTGGCCGGTCTGCCGGGCGATCTTCGGTTGGTCGCCACGGTGAACCGTTGATCCGATTCGTGAGTTCTTGTAGTCGATTTCATAGTACTCGAGAAGACGAATCCTGGTACAATCTTTGTAGGATGGTTTTTCTAGGATAATTCTCAGAACTTGGTTCACACTTCTGGATCACAATTCCTTTGTTTCTTTGTTTTCCTTCTCCGATCCTTTTATCTTCTACCACGTTTTGACTCGTGCCCTTCAATATTCTACCATCCTTGCGAATGGCCTTCAGTGCAATACTCTAAAGTGCTTACGAGCAATCTACAAATTAAGCTTACAAACAGGAATCCACATGCTCATAAGGACCAAAAATCCATTAGACTCAAACTAGGTTGCAAAATGAAAGATTTAGATACGAAAACCTAAAACGATCATCTAAACCCCTTACGATATAAACCTACCTAAATCTAGCAATCTTCCAGCAAAAAGATAACAAAAGAGATGTTAAATGCTCCGGAAAACACATGCATTTGACGTCTCATCAATGTCTAACTTCAAAATGCTCCCAATACGGCAATCTGAAGAAAATGGATCATTTTTTCCAATTCCCTTCCATAACAACTTTGCATATTTTTTTTACCAAAATCATTGGGCAAATGCTTCACATTTTCAAATATCTGAGTGCCTGTTCGCACAATCGGTACATCTCTAGCCTCTACTTTTCTATTGAACCGCTTCCTTGCCAAACTCCATAGATGGTCCTCCGGAATAAACCTACGATGACCTTGATATAAAGTTTTAAAACCATGCTTCAATTGATGGTAATCAGTGTCCTTCTCACATATGGGCAAGCAAAGTGGTCTTTCACTGAGTAACTGGACAAATTACAGCATGCAAAAATATAATTGATAGTGCAAGCTAACATTGCTTTCAATGCAAAGTATTCTTCGACACTACCATGACATGTCCGAACACACTCATTAAATAGGGTAAAAAAATCCTTGATCATAGGATCAAGATACACATTTATGTCATTACCAGGTTGCTTAGGACATGAAATTATTATAAATAACAACATATACTTACGTTTCATTGTCAACCACAAAGGAAGATTGTTGATAACAAATATAACAGGCTAACGAGCTATGTGTACTACTCATGTTACCAAATGGATTCATTCCATCGGTAAATAGGGCTAACAACAAATGCCGTAATTTTTACCAAACTCGAGGTACAAGGCATCAAATTATTTCCATGGCTCACCATCCGACATATATCCTCCTATCACATATCTCAAATAAATTCTGGAATCGAGGACCGATTGGTAAGTACCACATCACTTATGCTAATGTTTTCTTCTTTGTTTTAGTTACCACATCCGCACCCACACGAATTTCACCCCTCTTCAGTTTGTAACGAGACTCACCACATACCAGGCATGTTTCTTGGTTTTTTATCTTCTTCTCCCAAGTAAAGCATACAATAATTTGTTAAGCATGTATTTTTTTAAATTCCAATCCCATCGGAGAAAGAATATTTTTTGCTGCATACAACCTATACGACATCATGTTACCTTCGGGAAGAAATTCCCTAAGCAATTATAGAGTTTTGGTCATCAAGTTATCAGTCAACCTAAATTTGTCTTTCAAATTCATTATCCTCAGAGGCACACTAATTACCGAATGTTTAGATCCATTTTACAACGGCGTCTCTTTGTTGTCAAGTAAAGCTTGTAAGAACTTGGGTTTACCTTTGAACTCTCTTGTAATATCTTCCACCATTTCATCAAATTATGCATTCCTATCCAAATCATCTTCCACATTCGTGTTACAAAAATAATTTGTCTCAATTGTTTCTCCAACATCCCCATGTCATACCCAACGAGTGTAGGAAGTTTGAAACCCCCTCATTATAAGATGTCCCCACAGTTTCTTCCTCCCTAAATACACATCATTTCTATAATATTTACATGAGCATCGGGTTCGAACAACACCATTTTAAGATGCATCTTTAAACGCTAACGTAAGAAATTCTTTGATCAATTGCATGTAATAAGGAGGTTTTCTTAGATCTTTACCATTGAGTTCATTCCAATCCATTATCCTACCAATCAATTAATTACAATGCAACCCATTAATATCATCACAACATTTATCACAACCCACCCCTAATTAGTTTAACTACAAACCCTAAATGAAGATTTATATATGTAAAACCCTAATTTCTAAATAACTTAAAACAAAACATTAATATACAACCTACCTTCTTCAATTGGAAAGTGATGCTCTTCGATTTATTAACTTCACTTCATCGTCAATGGATTATGAATAGGGAAAAACCCTATAGAATTTTTGTTCATGCCAATTGAAAGAAATGTGCGCGCAATTTTTTTTTATACAGAGTGGGTTCCATTTTCATAAAGTGTATATACATACTCACAACTGTTCCAAGTTCAGAAAGTTCTCGATGATAAACCTTCCAAACTCGTAATGTCTATCGTCCCTTCATAAACGCAGCGGGGAGGCAATTACGAGTTAGGAACAATGATCGACCCATGTTACGAACTTTTAAGCATTGTAATTCAAAGGCGATTTGTCACAACCGTCTTTAATTAGGTCTAATTAAAGGCGGTTATGACCTACACACCTTTAATTGTTGATGATTAAAGGTGGTTATAAATTAATAACCGCTTTAAAATATGAAAAAACCGCATTGAAATGGTTTTCGCGGCTCCTGGAAAGAGGTTCCGACGAAAACCCTTCACCAAGACGATTCCACATTTTTCTGGCCAAAACTGCCTTTAACGGGCACCTTTAATAGGGTTGCCTCTACTAGTGACTCGGAAATTTTTTAGGTTGATTAAATTTTTAGATGAATCCAAGATTATAATAGCACTTAAAAAGTTTAAAATTTATATTTACACTTTTTAAAGAATTGAGAGTTATATAAATAAATAAATTTCTTACTACAATTTAAATTCAATATTGGTTATCTGAATAAGTAATTCTTTTTAAAAATCTATATTAATAAAGGTTTTTTTGAAAAAAATCAATCGTTCCAAAATGTTGGGAAAAATGCCCAACGGCGATTTTAATAAGTGGAATTGACATCCAACATAACTAGTCTGTAGAAATAATTAACATATTGCAAAGATATCTAAATTACATGTCAACCAGACTGATCGTCAGTACTATTACAGATCAGAGATCCAATAAAAAACTGTAACATCGCCCTCGAGGATATTTACTTGCTTCCTGCGAAAAACATGACCACTTGGCAAAGAGGAGCGTATCACACATCATTATCACTGCACCAAACAGGGATCTTCTACAATTGTAACACCACTTGATCCAACCACCATCTATGTTGTCCAAACTATAAATACCTTGAAAAACACAGATATGACGAACCAAGAATTATGAAAATCCAAAAATAAAACCACAAACGAAATTGCGAACACACGATCTGTACAAGTATACCGAGAACAATACATCAACATAAACAATTAAATTGAGTTATCATCATGAATACAACGATTAAATCGATCAGGTCGAATAACAAAACTAATCTATGGAGATAAATCTCACACTTATTCAATAATAAAAATAAGAATTAAAATAAACTGTTATTCCCCATCTCTCCTAAGGGAAAGATAGGAAAAATTTTGAAGAAGAAGAGGTGCGGATTGGAGAAAAATTAAATATCTATATTAATAAAGTTTGATACAAACAAAGAAATTAAAATTGGGAGCAGTGACTCCTGAAGGTGGTGGAGCCGATAGTTGCCGGCCAAACTGATGATTTAAGGCACATCGATTTCAGCAAAAGGAGGAGATGAATGATTCAACCATGATGATACAGAGAATGTTAGAAGCGGAGGCCATGGGATTGGGATCATCGTTTTCTGCCACCCACATACGCGCACACACACTAGGATGTGTTTGCAGTATTCTTCTTTTTTTATAACCTAGCACGGAAATCAATCCTACCACACCCCTGTCTCTCGAATATCGAGAAAAGGGCTATTCCTTTCTTTTTTTCGCTCAGATTAAATTGTATAAAATCAAAAGTTCAACTAAACTAAGAAAACTTTAGATACATATTTATATATATATATATAAAAATAATAATATTGTTGTAAGTAATATTGTTGAATTCGTTATAACAAGTAACTTTTACAAAGTTTTTTTGTTACCGATATTTTACGTGGTTAAATATATTAACGGTCAAACATATGTGTTGGAGACACTGAAAAAGATTCAGTGTAATCTAATTTGGTACAGAGGAAGTACCTCAAATTAAATTAAACGACTGTCCTTGGACGTGCCTGCTTTCAAGCACTCCATGTGATCACCGATAGTCCCTCTGTTTCTACTTAAACTAATTAACCAAGGCTAAGGAGTGTTTGGTTGAAGATTCGAAGAGTATTCAATGAATTTAAACGAAAGGGAGACATGTTCGGTCCATTTATTTTTTGATAATATAACATGGATTTTACTTTTATCCCAAACCACAACCTAACATGGAGTAGAAATTCTTTACTTTTGGTTTTTGATGTTTTAGTGGTTTGTTCTTTGGGTTAGATTCACTTTCAATCAGATTTTGACTAAACTAAATTCAATTTGTCTAAAATTAACTTAGTAATATTATTTTATGTTACTGAATTTTTATCCATATATAATCAATTATTACTTATTAAAGTATATATATACATAACTTCTAAAAAAATATATTTAAAATCATAAATATCTCATTATATTATATCTAGTGAGGAAATTCAAAGAAGCACAGAATAAAAAATAAAAAAAAAGTTCGGATTTTTTTTATACAATGATAGAGCTCTATGGGTGTTCATCAATCCAAAATCGGACCGGAACCGGAATCAAAAAAAAGTTTGGGCTGATGACCTGACCGGTTAGTGATTATTTAGAACTGAGACCGAACCGAAATTATTCCGGGTTTGGATCGGTATTGACCGGATTTTAGTAATATTTATTCTTTTAGAAAAACTATTTTGGTGTTGGAAATTTTTTAATTAAAAATTTACTTTTAGAAGACAGTAAAGTAGAAGTTATTGGAAAAAAATTCCCCAAAAATATCGAACAATACTAGGCCAACGGAAATAAATAAACATAAAGTTAAATTATAAATACATAAAGAAAAAATATAAGAGTAAGTTAGACGTCCATCCGGTTTAGATTGGAGAAATCCAATTTTGGACCAGACCAGATCAGAACCTGATATGCTAAAAAATCTTGGACCGAAAACCAGACCGAAATTCTATTTTTGAAGTTTCTATCTCTATATTTCGGTTTGGTTCGGTCAATTTTACCGGCCCGGACCGGTTTACGAACACCCCTAGATAGAGCACTTTTAATAGAAATATATGTGTATATATATTATTTAATTATTTATATATCACAAAATCTTATTTTAAATTGACTAATTGTCAGACGATGACATTTTTATATTTACTTTTATTTCTTGCAATGAGATATATATAATTCTGATAACTTTTTTGAATGAATCCCAGCATATAAATAATTTTTTAAAAAATATTTTGAATGAAATATTATAAATATTTTTTATTGTTATTCAATATAATAGAAATTTTTAACTTTCTGTTTTGGTGTTTTGGAGTTTTGGTTCAGATCTTTTGTCAACTATGAGCATTGATATCATTTTGACTAATCTAAATCGAAGTTGTCAAAAAATAACTTGAAAATATTGTTATATGTTACTGATTGTATTTCTTTACTATAAATAATTAATCATAACTTGTTCAAATATATATAACTTCTGAAAATATATTTAAAAACACAAATATCTCATTGTACTATATATATTGATGTATGAAATTCTTTTCGGACAACCATAATATCTAGAATCAGCGTCACGTTCCTTGTCATCTTCATTGATCCTGCATGACAGGGTCCCGAGGAAGTCCCCGTGATCATCTTAGATGCCTAAATTAGTGTATTATTGGCATAGTAATACTGTTTTGGAGAAAATGCCATTACTTGATTTGATGCTTGGATCATCTATTTATGACTGGTGTATTATGTCATTCTTGTGATTCATGGGCCATGTTTCGAGAACATGGTTAAGTGGGATGATCATGGGTGAGAATTGGTTCCTATCTTAGTTTTGCGTAGGATGGCTTACCACAGGTGATGTGCCATTTTTAGCAAGGTTATCTCTTTTCTTCCGCGAGCTGTCATTTACTTGGTTCGCAGGGCTTGAAGTACTACCTTTACTTCAGAATTCGTGTGGTTAAAGGAGGTGTATAAAATAATCCCCCGTCGAGGTGCCATTGCTAACTAAGAAGTCATATTTGAAGTTGGAATAATGGACATCTAGTCATTAGGTAAAAAATGTTTATTATGGGGTTAGTAATTGACGGCGAAGTATGGACTCATCGGGTAAAGAGAATTAGAATCTATAGCAACTATCCATCTATAAGGCTAGATACTTCACATAAAAAGAGTTTAGTTGAAAAGGCTGTACACTCTATGCATGGAAAAGAAATCCCTGATTTCGGCTCATCGTCATGAATTGGTGGTGTTGGAAGAGGATAGTTTAATGGAAAAGAGAATTTTGGATGATAGATTTGTTCTAGGGGCTGGTTTTAGAGTTACCAAGCCTTGTAATTTGTAATCTACTGTCGGGGCTGGGGCTTATAGCCCTTGTAATTTCTTTTTTTTGATAAGAGATTTGAAGTTTTATTGTATTTTTCTATTTATGAAAAAGAATATCCTAACCTTGACTTTGTTAATCTGGGTTTCCTTACATGTGTTAAGATCTTTATAGAATTTAGAATTAAGAATAGTATATGACTCATCGTGGTCCTATAAGGTATGACCTTGCTAACTAGTCAAGATGTTTAAGATATTGAGATATGATGTGCTTCATGCTAAATATGCAAAAAATTTAAAGGTTTATTGGTTACCGTTTAGTGGTTCAGATGACACCTCATGGTCGTACAAGGTGTGATCTTGTTTTATGTAAATGATATAGTGGTTTAAACCCAATGTAACTTCAAAGCTAAGTATTTGGCTATCCTAGTTGATCAAGGGCATTTAATAGAAGATATGAACCTGTTGTTATTGCTAGCGAGGTATGCTAAATAGATTGTGAGTTGTCTCTTGAATCTTGTAATCAATGTGTGTTCTGTGGGTAAGGTTGGTCCTAAATTTGATCGTTAATAGTGTGAAATATTTTCTAGATCATGCCTGATAGTGGTTTGGGCTTTCTTATTTACTAATACTGAGATGGGTTTTTACTAATTGTTTTTGTCTTGAGGTCTAAACCTGTTTGGATTGGGATGTTTGATAATAGTACTTTGTATTATAATGCTCGATCTATGCAATTGTTTTGATTGTGCTAAGAGTAAATAACACGTCAACGTCTTATAGGTATCTATTTGTACTATAACGTGATCCTAGTTACCATATTGGCACGGGGATTATAAGCCTATGGTCCCTAGGTACTACTTGTTTAGGGATGTGATTTGTAGATTTGTGATTGATATGTGATGTGTGTACATGGAGCGGAATGGAGTACTTCTTAAGTCGCGGGGCTGGTGGTTTTCTAAGCATATGCGAAGCCGCAGTTTCTGTTTTGCCGATGTGTTGCATGTATGTTTTGTGTATGTGCATTGTGTGTAGAAAGTAGAGAGGAGTTCTGCCTGTGTCATAAGGTTGGTGGTTTTCCAGGTGTATGCAAAGTCTCAGACTCCTTTTTGCACTTGTGTTGTGTTTGTGTTATGTATATGTGTTGCGTGTGGGAAGCGGAATAGAGTACTCCTTGTGTCGCAAGGTTGGTGGTTTTTCGGGTGTGTGCAAAGTTGTAGTCTCCTTTCTGCGTATGTGTGGTATGCATGTGTGTTGTTTGTGTATGTTGCATGTTGAGTGGAGTGGTTCTTATGTCGCGAGGTTGGTGGTTTTCTAGGCATACGTGAAGCTGAAGTCTCCTTTCTTCTTATAGATGTGTATTTTAAATGGGGACGCATTAGAACATTTGCTTGTGTCTCTACACTAGCAATTTTCCAAGAGGAATGCGAAGCCACAGTGTTCTTTCTGTCATTCATGTGTGTTAGTGTGGTGTAGTTTGGCAAATCTATTAAGCGTGTTTTTCTGAGATCCGCTCAGTAAGATGAGTATCTGTGATTTTCGTTTAGGCGTATGACGGTTAAAGTTATTTGTTGGCTGACTAAACTTTAACTTCTCCATTTTTAGGCTTAAATAAGGGGTCTGATAGACATGGATGAGTGTAAATTCACGACTTTCTAAGGGCTATCATAATGATACTTCTTTTCCCCATGCGCAAGTTATCTCTTTAAAAGAATAATTATATCAGGTGTATTACTAAGTTTTTGTTTGTTTGTTATTGTGTTGTGATGAGCTACTCATTTGATGTATTAAGTGTGTTGTGTTGTGTTGTTATTAAGGCTTGTAGGATCTACTTAGTAAATATGATGGTTTTTGTATATTTCCCCTGAGATTTTATTTATGTGTCGGTAATAAATCTTAGGTGGGTAATTTAGAGAAACTCTCTATGCTAACAGTGACGCAAATGAGGGTAACATCCTTTTTTGGACTTTCTAAGGAAGCTCATATGAGCATTTAAGTGTATTGTTTAATTTTCTTTATTTCCCCCCAATTCTAGGATATGTAACTGATAGTTTCATCTATAATTTTTGGATTGGCGATTCGGCATAGCGAACTAGGGGAAAAGATTCAATGGTGATCTACCTCTATTACTCCGCCTTACATCTACGAGAGTCAAGGAATGCCGAGGCAAGAAGAAGCCTAGGATTGCTTTGGCTTGTGATCTGCACTCTGTAGGGTCATTAACTTTTGGGGAGAATTAACTCACTGAGCGCTGGGAGATCAAAGATAAATTAATGTTACTCCTATATGCTCACTATCAACTACTAGAAAGTAGTTATCGGTAAGTCTGGGTTCGCCCACGAAGATGCTCAAATCTGAAAGTTAACTAGACACAACTCACACTATAGGGCAACACCCCGATTGTGTGTTTGGAATAACTAGTGTTACAAGCATAGATTGGGGGTTTTTTATCTAACAACTATTGATCATTCAATTCAAGGAGATTAAATTATATTAAACTAGCCCTGGGGATATTTATATAACATGACTGATGAATGACTTTGATCCTAGATTATATCGCATATAAGACATATAAACTTATCTCATGCCTATGTTACATAGTGTGCATGATAGTCCGCCATTCTCAGTGCCTGTCACATAAAGGTTCATCGACATCTTATAGGCTACCACCACCACCTTTGTAGTTGGAGAAGGTGTACTGATCAAACAAAGGATCCGAATTGCATTCCTCTTTCCCCGTAAAATTCACTCCCAGTGCTAATACACCCTCACTTAAAGAATCAAGTGCCTAAGCAATAGCCTTGCATAGGTAGCAACCGTTAGGTATAAGAGTAAGGAAAATACATCGTGAGCACTCCACTATGGACACTTTTACCTAGGCCTATAAAGGCAAAGGAATCGGTGTCCCATGATGGCTCTAGGGTTAAATGACTATGCTTGCTGCACCACAATCCTAGTTTCTATAAACTACCATACTCATCCTATCAGGTTACACTGAGGGTTTGCACCCCCGTTAGGGGCATCTAGCATCCCCAACAAGAATTGTTACTACACGATGATCCAATTAATCTAGTCTTTAACGATCAGTACGGTAATCTCGATCATATATGCATACAATCACATCGCCGATACTCACGAACCTACAATAGGCCTAACAAGCAAACAAGCATAGCATAATAACATATCACATTTGAAACAACGGTGCATCATAGAATATACATAACATGCACCATACAAGAATATAAAGCACAAGTCAAACATGAATATTCATAAACATAAAAGATAAGAAGATCTAGAATTTCACAAAATCATCACCTAGTCATGAACACAAATAAATTCCCATGTAATTACTCTACTCCATTGACATAACTATATGCAATTATTAGATACAATGTCATATACATAAAATGAAAATATTAAATGAGAATAGAATAATTAGTCTATTTCTCTCTCTACCTACTCTTGAAACTAAAATTACAATAATGATTATTCTCCTTCAAACCATAGTAGACTAGTGCCTGCTTATATACTAGGTGGACATGGGCCTCAGAGAAGCATAAAAAAGGGATACCCTAGTAGCCACGTGAGCATGGATGATCCGCACTCCGCGGGGTTATTAACAAACAAATCTTTTTACAAGGAGCTCAAGTTAACCCTCAGAGCGTAAGATGAAATGATAGATATTTATATGTTGTTCCTGTGCTCACTACCAACTGCTAGAGAGTAGTTAGTGGAAAGTAAGGGGTTGTCCACAGAGATGCTAGAATTCAAAATTTAACTAAAAACAACTCATAATTGAGCATCACTTGGATTGTGTATCGTGAATAACTAGTGCTACAAACATAGATTTGGGAGCTTTAGTCTACAAACTACCAATCATGCAAAACAACAAAAGAAACTATATTAAGCTAGCCTTGGGGATATTTGCGTAACATGACCTGTAAATGATTTTGATCCTAGATTCTATCTCAGATAAGACATATGAAACTATCTCATATCTATGTCACATAATGTTGGTGATAGTCGACACTTCCCAAAGTCTTTCACACAAAGGTACCTAAGTACATTTTAATCCTATCAACACCGCCTCCTTAATTAGGGAAGACGCTTTGATCACACTTTTGGATACTGCAGTTCCTTCCCTATAAGAAAATACATCCCGGACACTCCACTATGAATGATTCTCCTTAGGCATATGGAGGCAAAGGAATCAACATCTCCTGATGACTCTAGGGTTGAAACGATGATGGTTGATATACTACAACCCTAGTTTCTACAAACTATTATGCCTTATCAATCAGAGTATAATATAGTCAAATTAGATATACGATTGGAACATTGCTCACGGTTCTATATTCATACACTCACATAGCCGGGACTCATGGACTTACAATATGCCTAACCGTGACACTCCCAAAAACAAGCCTAGCACGATTCATGTCAATATGAAACTAGGTGTATTGTAAAAAATATACAGCATGTATCTCAACAAAATGAAAAGTTCAAATCAAACATGAATATTCATAAACATAAAGGATAGATGGGGGGAGGGGGATCTAGAATCTCACAAAATCATTACCTAATCATAAAAACAAATAAATCCCCAAGTAATTAAACTAGTCCATGGATATTGAACCCAATTCAATCATTGGATTCAATGCCATTGGCATAACTAGGAATTAATAAAAGATGAGAAAAAAGTTTAATTTCTTTCTCTCTCTACCTACTCTTAGAAATAGGATGATAGAAATTACAACTAATGAGGTTCTCTAAACCCTAGTAGACTAGTGCGCCTCATATAGTAGGTAGGAAATGGGTCTTCAAGAGGCCCAAAATAAGGAAAACCCTAGAAGCCATGTTGGCACGTGCCATGCAACATCATGTGACCCGCGTCACACAGGTCATGCAAAAGCACACGGGCCGTGGACTGGTGGGTGTTCCCTGCCAAACTGAGCATGTGGCCCATGCAATTCCTTGTTGACCGCGAACTGGAATACGAATTTGGTCACCTAAGCGACACAACCCATGCAGATGCACTCAGACCATGGATTGGATTTGAAATCTTAAGCTTCTGATGGCGTGGCTGCTCAAATGGTAGCAGGACACGGATTGGAACTTCATTTCTTGACCTTTAGGGTACACGAGTCGTGCAAAAGGACAAGACATGCACAGTACTTAGCCGCTCAAGCCATTTGGTTGGCACGGGCCGTGCAAAGGGGCATAGGCCATTCCCGCCTTCTTAATCTTCCAAATTTCAACTCTTTCTCTTCGGCGCATCCCATCCACCACCATAATTAAGTGTGTGGTCTTCGGTGTACTACCATTCTTGAAAATGGCCTTCAAGTATCTTCAATCATTCTTGTGCTTGACCTTTATTAATCTACTCTGAAGTACTTACAATCAAGCTACAATGAAGCTCACAAAATAGGATCTACATGCTCGTAAGGACATAGAATCCATTAGATCTAAATAATCTACAAAACGATGGATTTGGACAAGAAAACCAATAAAGTCTATCTAACCCCTTTTAATATAAACCTACTTAAACCTAGCAATCAACCATACAAAAATAACTAAAATATGTGTTCAATGCATTAGGAAACACATGCTTCTAGGTGCGTATCAATTCCCCAACACTTAAAACTTTACTCGTCGTCAAGTAAACAAGCACGATGAAAAATCCAAGAAAAACATAGAATGCAAAGAATTCCCCAAGACATACAACATTTATTCCTAGACTATTCTAGTTCTAAAAAAACATAAAAATCTCAAACTCTCACATCACAAAGAAACTGGGAGAATCTATACAACTAACATACTAACTCAAAGGTGGAGTTCACAAAATATGAATGTGTGAAGTTAAGTTACTCTGCAAAAAGAACTTCCAAAAGACAAGCAAAGAGAAACATATAATATTTTTTTTCGATTTCACTCAATTTTTCTCTGTTTGCCTAGAAGCCCTTTTGCATTTTCATTCTAGCATCCCATCAATTTTCTTTTCTTTTCAAATCTCACTTCTCACCCTTTTCTTCACCATTTTTCCTCTCACTTTTGCATAAGTTTTTCAACATATCCGGGCCTTTCCCATAGTTTCCTAAGTCACCCTTTCTGGTTTTTGACTTAGCTGGGTATGTTTTTAAATTTTATTTTTTTGTGCAGAACGAAATGCTCCAAACATGGGATTCATAATACAATGAGAATAAGAAAAACAAACCAACACACTACCAAGTGTTCCAATATCCCAAACTACTACAAAAAATGCCCTCACACCTATAAAACTGATCTGCACCTATAAATATGTGTTAACCAATGAATTTAGCACATTTATTATTACGTTTTGTACGCTTAATTTCTAGGTTTAGTTGGGTTACATCACAAGGGGTGTAGATAGTCTTTGCCGGTTCTCATGTCCAACTCCTTAGTTTTGTAGATTTATTTAGACCTAATGGATGCAATGTCCTTACGAGCATCTAGATCCTATTTTATGAGCTTCATTATAGATCGCTAGTAAGTACATTGGAGTAGAAGACCATTCGCAAGGTTGGTAGAAAATTAGAAGGCCATTCGAAGAATGGTAGTAGACAGAAAGCAACCCACTTCATCATGGTAGAAAATGGAAATGCGGTAATAAGAAAAGGAGTTGAAGCCTGGAAGAGTTAAAAGACTGGGCCGACCGTGTTGTATTGCACGGTCTGTGCCAGCCAAAGGTGAGGTTCTTAAGTGATTGCACATGCCTCAATCTATTGCACGACCCGTGCAGTTCAATCAGCTCGTGCGGCTAAGTATGAATCATGGGGTGTGCTATATTACATGGCCCGTGCCCTTAAAATTTAAGATCCAAAGATCAGCCCTCGTCTCTTGATGAAATGCACGGTCACACCATCAGTTTTCTAAGAAATCAACTCCCAGCTGACAACCCGCAAAGTATTGCACGGGCTGTGCAGTTCAGATGCTCAGAAGATCCTTCCAACTGGTGGCCCATGACGAAACACACAAATGCACAACTCAGATTCGAGGAAAGATTCTTCCAGCCCGTGGTGTGTGTAATATTGCAAAGTCTCTGTGCTGTTGTACTGCCCGTGTCGGCGGCCAGCTAGGTGTTCCTTGGATTTTTGGGCCTCTTTCATGACCCATTTCATTTCCACTATATAAAGAGACCTACGTCTACTAGGGTTTAAGGCTTAGAGAAGATTGACTAGTTTATTTTTTGCTCTCCTAGTTTTTTAATAGTATGCAGAGAGAGAGAGAGAGAAAGTAAATAACCATTCTCTCGTATTTAATCTTCTTAGTTTTCCTAAGGGCATTGAATCCAATGGAAAGATTGGGTTCAATTTTTAGGGAGTATATTTTATTGGGGATCTAAACTTTTATTCATGATTTGGTAGATATATTGTGAGATTCTAAATCACCGTATTATTTTATGTTTATAAATATTAAGCTTGACGTGTTCTTTAAATTCTTGTTAAATGCATGATTGATATCCTATGTTGGGATATACCTAGTATATGATTCATGTATAGTGCTAGTGTCATTTGTCCCCTTGGGAGTGTCGCTAGGGTAATAGGAGGAGTGATAGTCCGAGACTGTATGGGTGTTGATGAGACGTCAAATGCATGTATTTTTCGAAGCATTTAACATCACTTTTGTTATCTTTTTGTTGGAAAATTTCTAGATTTAGGTAGGTTTACATCATAAGGGGTTTAGATAACTATTTTTGGTTTTCGTATCTAAATCCTTCATTTGCAACCTAGTTTGAGTCTAATGGATTTTTGGTCCTTACGACCATATAGATTCCTTTTTGTAAAATTAATTTGTAGATTTATTGTAAGCACTTTTTAGTATTGTATTGAAGGCCATTCGCAAGGATGGTAGAAGATTAAAGTCCACGAGTCAAAATGTGGTATAAGGCAAAGAAGTGGAGGAATTGTGATCCGAAAGTGTGAACCAAGTTCTTGGAAAAATCCAAGAATAAAAAACCTCTGAGGGTGGGACCATTGGATTCTTCTTCTCGAGCACTATAAAATCAATTACAAGAACTCATGAATCAGATCAACGGTTCACCCGTTGCGACCAACCGAAGACCGGCCGACCGGGTGAAGAAAGCCGGGCGCGTGGCCCGGGCGCTCAACCGCGCGGCTGAGTTCCAAAAACCAAGACAAAGGATGAGCCTCAGTGTCAATAATGTGCGAGTAGTGCCTGAAAGCGCGCACCCAAGCATTAACCGTGCACAGCGCTCGGTCTTCCGCGCGCAAGACGATGTCAGCGCCAAGAGGCCTCACGCGCCCGCGCAGCCCTCGTGCAGCATCCCGAGCCCCCGCGCATCCTTCCATGCACCAGTGCCTGAGTGCCCGCGCCAGTACCCTATCCCACTGGGCCATCGCTCGGCCGTCCTGCGCGCCGTGCCCGTGTCTGCGCACAGCGCCGAACAAGTCCGCCCGTGTCATCTAGCGGCCAGGGCGCGCTGCGGAACCTGAACCCACCACTTGACTATTCTTCTCACCAACTTGTACTATAAATATCTTCATCTCTTATCTTGATTCCCAACTTTTTCTTGCCCGAAAATAGCTCTCTAAAACCCTAGATTTCATTGTTTTTCTTTCTTTTCATAGTTTTTGTAGATTAGTTATGGGTTGTATATATTTAGCTTGATTAGTTCCTTGGGATCATTTGATTGAAGCTTCCAAACTAATGTAGTAAGAACCTCTATTTCACTCTTTCTTGAAGCATTTGTTATTTTGCATTTATTGTGTTCTTGATGTTGAGTTTAACTTCATTTATGCTATGGGTTGTTTGAGAATATGAAGTGTTTGTATG
>JAULKM010166740.1:0-15995 GCA_032355605.1 Rubia tinctorum | reverse complement strand
TCCCTCCAAGAAATTTGGAATTGTCGAATCACGAAATTGGCAACACCAAAATTCAATTGAATAATATACGATTGCGAATTTGAGATTTGGGCATGTATGGGTGAATGAAAAGGCTTCGAAAGTTAAAATTGATTACTTTTACACAATTTTGGAGAATTGCACTGTGGCCCAAAATTGTGTTTCCACATTATTCATTACTCGAAAATACATGATTTTTGTTACTCAAACATTTATATTCTTATTTATATTAGTTCAATAAAAGTTAATCGTCGATTAATTTAAATCAACCTAGTTATAGTTAAAGTTAACAAAAGAAGTGAACGATTTTGAAAGTCAATAAAAAAATTTAACTTACGATTTTGAGATGTTACATGCAGCTCCAAGAAACTCATGATATTTTTGGTAAAATTTTTAAAAATTGGGCGAATATTTTTGAAATTTTTGCGTGAATATTGAATTTATAAAATATTTGTCTTAGAGCGGCTGCGCGTAGCTGCGCCAATCTCATGAAAGTTTTGGCAAAAAAATTAAATTTTTTGGCAATTTTTTTGAAATTTTTTCCGGGAAGATTAAATTTTTAACACCGACTTTTTTAATTAACACTGGTTTTTTGAAAATCAATGTCAAATTAGCACCATTTTTTTAAAAAATTAGCACCGGTTTTTTAAAAAATAAAAATTTTGGCCAATTTTTTTTTAAAAATAGTCAAATATTTTGAAATTTTTGGCGAGAAGATTGAATTTTAAAAGTTTTAGCACCGATTTTCAAAAAACTGGTGCTAATTAATTTGGGGCTTCAATTTTAAAAACCGGTGCCAAAAAACCGATGCTAGAGGGGTATCTCTGTGGTAGTGAGATATCCAAAAATGCAAAGACTTCCAGAGAGAATGAAGATACAAAAGGAGTTCCACTAGCAAAGGAAAGAAAATATCATCAAAACAAGCATATTCGGTGACACAAATCTTCCGAGATGTACGATCCAATTAGTGATATCCTTTGTATTGGGAGTTGAACCCAGTAAAAATGCAGAGCGAATTGTGAGGAGCGAGTTTCTGATGTGAATATTGGTGAAGATAAAGATACAAGCGACATCCAATGGTATAGAAGTTCGATAATATTGGAATTCTACCATTAATAACTTTAAATAGTGAGCGCCCCCGAGAAGAAGGGTGGACAACCTGTTGATGGTATTAGTGGCCTCGTCAAAACCATCTGTCCACTAAGAGAGAGGAACGTGTGAGTGATATAACATAGACATTCCAATTTCTGCGATATGATGGTGTTTACGTTCAACCTGACCATTCTCCTCATGAGTATATGGGTAAGAAATTTAAATATGAATGCCCTTTGTATGAAAGTTAAAATGTATGCAACCATTGATGAATTTGATCCCTTATAACTTTGAAAAACCTTAATGGTGGAACAAAATTAGTTGACATAGATGCTTCAAAGTGACGATAAACATCCCAAAAATAACATTTACAGTGTTGTGGGTAAAACCTTGAGAGCCAAGAATGATCGTCGAGGAAAATTGCATAATAAGATAAACAATCATTGGATAAAACAAAGGACCCCTATAAATCACAATGAATAATATCAAGCAAACTAGCAACACGTTTGTCATTTTCATGAAAGGATAAATATTTTTTTAGAATTTTAATGTGCATCACAAAGGGTTGTTTTAAGAAAAATTGATGAGACAGATAAGGAACCAAAAGCACGCAAATGGTAAATAACAAAATACAGATCATGACCAAGCCTAGAATGTCAAGTTTTAAAAGATGCACGTTACTTATTTGAATCCCCAACAGGCAATAAGTCTAATGCACCATATTCTAAACCATAGAGTCCATTTTCATTAAGCACATAACCCAAAGTTTCCTTAGTGATTGTATATCGAATAATAAATGAGTGATCATCAAAGAAAACTATAAGTTTGTATCGCGAGTTAACTTGTTAATCAAAAAAACATTTATTGACATCAGAAACAATAAGCAGATTATAAACAGACATACACTTAGAAATATGAGAATCACCAATATGAGTAATTCGAGTTGAGAACCATTACAAACAATGATATAGTCGGACCATGATAAGAAACCCATGACCAACGGCAGTACAAGATGATGTCATGTTTTTTGTGACTCCGGAGTTTACAATCCATATGGAGCCATGGTGCCTTTGATTATAAGAAGAAGACGACTAAAAAGATGCAATTGTGTGTGCCTGACTATCAAAACAAATCTTAGAAGACAAGTAGTAGCAAAAAGAAGTAGTATACATTTATGATAAAAGACAACATTAAAAAACCTAAGAGGGTGATAAGAATATCAAAGCTAACTCCATGTATAGAGATATGTCATGGCTTGATCAAACATCTAAAGGTCTTGTTAGAGATACTCTAAGAGATTTGGCAGACCCTATGACCACCTACTCAAGGAAGAAACTTATAGGTACGACCTCAAATACATTTATAATTAAAATAATATTCATGATGAATATTCAAAGATCAAAAGGGAATAGGTTGGATGAATGTCACTCTTGTCTTTAGATATTACATTCATAAAGATGAATGAAAATGAAACGCCTTAAAAGAACTAACTCGACCTTCATTTAGTGGGTTGGTTCATCAATAGTTTACAGTTTTCTCAATATAGTTTTTCTTTTATTTTGGCCCATGGCTATTTCGGGAATGTTGACCCAGTTCGAGATAATTTGTGGCTGCATTTAGGTCTTATAAGATCAATTCAAAACTGATTAGATTTAGTTAGATTTAGTTAGATTAGATTTGATCATATTTGGAAATATTAGATAAAATTTGATAAGCTTTGGCGGGATAGAATAAGACATAATTAGGCTAGGTTTTAGCTCATGAATTCGGCCAATATTAGGTGTAAATAAGGTAGTTTAGTTTGATATGGTTTTAGCTTCTTAAAGGTATCATAAGTCATTCTAGTTTCTGTCATGATTTACCAAATTTTGCCTTGTAATGGGTGAACCAATCCACAACAAATAGGGGGTATTCTTCAAAGTTTTAATAATCTTTTATCAATCAAATACATCATATTTTGAGTATCATCTCGTTGCTTATTCAAACTTCTAAACCGTTAAGTTTTGTGATTTCGATTTATTGCTTAGAACCCGCATTCTTGTGTTGAACATGCAAGTGGCGCTTGGTTCGTGGAGTAGGCCTTGTGTCACCGACGATCAAGTTGTGTTCATTAACTAAATTCTACTGTGTCTTCTTTCCATAAAGAAGGTTCTTCGAGCCACCGTTTGACGACTGCTTCTAAACATAACACAAACTGCATCTTCATAAGGAAATTTATATTAGTTGGTATCAGAGCAAAGAAAAGGATATTTTTGGCCATCATAGGTTTTTCGAGTTTTATGTTGTAGTTAAAAATTTTCAATTCATAAACTCATTTGTGTCATCATATACTAACCATTTTTTTGTTTGATCTTTCTTATTAAGAGGATTGAATCTTAAGTTGAAGAACTTTGAAGGGTCCGGACTTTGGAATATTTCGGTATCACCATCCGCCTTCACCTTCATTTTAGAGTCGAAGGATATCGAAGGGTCTAAAATAAACAAGTATTAGCCGCCTTCACCTTCACGATCAATTTCGTAGTTTATGGAGTTTAAACAGTTTATGTGTATGTGATATTTTTGTGGACTCTTCTAAAAATCATTGCATTCTCATAATCCACTACATTTCTGTAATTGTTCTCTGGTTCTGTTGATCTTCAATTGCTTCTTAAATTCTTGATTAAACCTGCACATATATTGTCATAAAAAGTCGATCTAGAATACCGTCTTACTCTTGGTCTTTTTTATCTTGAATGCCCCAAAATTCAATCAAATATAGGGGAGGTTTTCTCTGTTTCTTATTCCAAAACGTTTTATAACATTTGAAAAAAAACATTTTAAGGTTTTAAAATTGTGGAAAAACTAGGGTTTGAAGCTATGGATTCCTAAGGTTTCAACTTAGAAAGAGTTTAAACCAAAGGTTTGGGTTTAAAATCTGGGATTAGGGTTTCTAAATATAGGGGTTTAGGGTTTTTGGAGTTGAGGGTTTTGTCTTGAAATCGAAATTGGATGCTAATTTGAAATTTTTCCTAAATTGAAGTTGTAATTGAATTTTACTTTCTTTGAGATAACTATATGATTTAGAAAGTGATTATATTGATTATTTCTAATCAATCTCAAGTTGTGAAAAAGAAGAAATTTTTTGGTCATACTTAAATTTTAGGGTTGATTGAAAAGGAAACTCCAAATCCTAGCTGAAATAGGAATAGAAAATCAAGACTAGGAAGCGTGGAAGTAATTTCGGACATGGTAGAAAAAAAAGGAAAAACTATTCTTAAAAGGATTAGGATTTGGGTATTGAATCCTTTTTGGTTACGGAAAATGTACTTCAATTTTCAGAACTTTTTGTTGCCTATTTAAAGTCTTATTCTTTAGATCATAACTCACTCAATATAACTCTGATTCAAACCATTCAAATTGAGTTTTGTTCCTTAATCTCTTAAAAATCTGTAATTCTATTTCGTAGAGCCCTCTAAAGAGTTTATTGTTTTGAAAGTTTCAAAATAAAATTGTTCTAGTAGTTTACCTATTGTCCTCGAAACTGCTTTATTGAACTGATTTCACTCGCCCTAGATTTTTCTTTATGACTTGTGAGTTTTATGCACTTGGTGAGAAACCTACTAAAAAAGGGAAAGGGGGAAGTTTTCTACTAATCATTTGTTGCTCTTAGCAGTACTTAAAAGGAATGGCAGGGACAACCTGAATGTCCTAGCTTTTGTTGGAAATCAAAACAACATACCATTGAAGCCTAATCCACATGTTCAAAGTGCCATTTAAAATCTTGAGCAGGAAATCGGTAGTTGGGCAGTACCATCACCATTCATACCTATTCGGTTAAATCAACAAGGAGAGGTAGATATAAATCAATTGGCATTTACTATCAAAGCACTAAGGAGTTAAGTGCAAAGACTTTAGAGAAAGGTATAAGTGTTGGCTAATCCCACACCACAATGTTCTATTAAGAAAAACGATCTCATCCGTGTGTCCACATTTTCATGGTTATGGAAGTTCGGGGGAAGAATCTGTCCATTCTTCGGAACGCTCACATTAGGAAGCACATGAAGAGGAATTTTTAAATAATGCCTATTTCAAGTTCATCATAAATTATGGATTCTTCTCGTGACATCAAAGGTTTAAAGTACGACATTCCTCAATTTGATGAAGCACATAATCCAGCATAGTATCTTGATTGGGAACGACATATTGAAAACAAGTTTGAACTTAACAATTATCAATAGAATGAGAAGTTAAAAATGGGATAGTAATCATTCACCAACTATACAGCTGAATGGTGGAAGAACTTACATGAATCAAGATCAGAAGTTGAGAAGAAGCTCGTTTTGACTTGGGAAAGATTAAAGACCGAACATTGTTATCATGTTCCAACTACCTATTTGATGGAACAACACTTGTATTTGAGAAAAATGAAGTAAGAAAATAAATTTGTGGCTCAAAGTAACCATGAGAAGGGTTGGGATGCAAGAAGATGATGCATTTGTGAAGAACCGGTTTATCAAATGACTAAGGGATCTTCTCCAAGAATCGGTCAAGCTTCAACATCATGTGTCTACAAGACACTTATTTGTGAAAGTAAGGTTGGTTGAAAGCACGTTAAGGTCAAAAAAGACTTCACCATACGGTTTTACTAATGAAAGACCAAGATTTGATTTAGAAGCCCTAGTTTTGGCCAACGCAGAGGTTCAGTGATGGGCGATTGTGGTCCTACCCATACGTGCTCAAATCCAACTTATAGTCTCGAATGAAAGAAGAATGACCCTCTCGAACGAACAGTCCAGCCGCAATCTAAGTAAGTCTACTTCTTCGTCGAATACAATTTTTTTCTAAAACTCCAACTTATATTAATTGTAAGGAACGAGGTCATTTTTAATCCAACTGTCCTCATGCTCGAATCATGACAACAATAGAGGAAATATATTGTGAATGTGAATGTGAATATGTTGATTGCTTGCAATTCATGAAATTAAAGAAGAATTCGATGAAGAAATCATCATTGATGATCGAGGTGAGCAAAACCCTAAAATAAAAGGTAATTTCATGTCATTAAGGCTTCTCAATGCTCAAGTGGGTGAATTTCAGGTACAACGCTCTAATATCTTCCATACTCGTTGCCTTGTGAAAGATAAGAATAGCTTACTAATTATAGATGGAGGATCATATGCTAACACTGTTTCTAATCTCTTAGAAAAGTTTTTAGCATTACACGTTACTCAACAGCATATCCAAATAAACTCATTTGGATAAATTGTTTGGGTGAACCTATAGTTACTAAACAATGCATGATTAACTTTACTATCAGAAAGTACCATGATTCTATTCTATGTGATGTTATTCGTATGGATGCTAGTTATATTTTGTTTGGATCACCTTGGAAGTTTTCCAAGAAATCAATTCATAATGGCTTCACTAAGAAAATCACTGCGATCAAGGATAGGGAAAGGTTTACCTTGAATCCACTTTCTCCAATCGAAGTTTTTGAGGCTCAAAAGGGCTTGAAAGTCGACCAAGAGATAGTAATGGATGAATTGTTGCCTAAACCCTAAGAAATGGCAAAATTTAA
Organism: Rubia tinctorum; assembly: GCA_032355605.1. Taxonomy (NCBI): domain Eukaryota; kingdom Viridiplantae; phylum Streptophyta; class Magnoliopsida; order Gentianales; family Rubiaceae; genus Rubia; species Rubia tinctorum. Next base: position 9,328 of record JAULKM010166740.1, on the reverse strand, counting down.
AACCTCGAAGGATTAAACCAAAGGTGCATCAAACCCTAATTCGGCCGCACCAAACCTAAGTTGACCAAGGATCCAGGTAAGTCGTCTAAAACCCTATATTCACTACCTACTCCTATACCTTATATCTTTATGATGCGACATAAATTACCTCGTGATTCTAGTCATTCATTCTATTCTTTTGCGAGGGATGTGAACCTTGGCTTAACTAATAAATCTTTTGTCTTAGTTTTATTTTTTTAGGAGATTTATCTCACAAAAGAATCTATTCATGTGCATATTCCTATATGTTTTGCCAAGTTATACAGGAATTTGAAGATATTTTTCTGGAGGAACTCCCTCGTGGCTTACCTCCAATTTGAGACATAGAGACCAAATAGACTTGTTGCCAGGTTCTGCGATACCCAATCAACCTACTTACAAAGCAAATACAGAGGAAATGAAGGAATTACAACGATAAGTTGAAGGTCTTCTTGAAAAGGGGTATGTACTTGAATATTTTAGTCCTTGTGGTGTACCTGTCTTTCAGAACATGAGAAAGATAAAACATGCAGAATGTGTATTAATTGTCATGCATTTAATAAGATAACTACTTCATCCTCCCCACTTTAAATTACTGATTTACTTTTTGAGAGTCAAACTTTGTAAACTTTGACCTTAAATATAAATTAATATATGAATAATATAAATATCATGTAAGATATTATTATATTTATCTTAACATCTATTATCTAAATATCAATTTTTTGTGCGGCATTATTTTAGCTAACTAAATATATTTACGGTCAAACATTCTTATTGAAGACCGTGAGACAGAAGGAGTATAAAGTTTTGACATCCTAAACAAGGTTAGATATGTGCTTAAAGATCTACATGGTTCTGTATTTATACTAAGATCAATCTAACTCAAGGTTATCGTCAAATTTGTGTAAAAAATGATGATGAATAAGAAGCTGCATTAAAGACTTAGTTTGGATTTTATGAATGGATCGTTATACCTTTTGGTTTAACTAATGCTCCTAGTACTTTTATGCGGTAATCATGTTCTAAGGAAGTTTATTGGATTTTTTTTGTGGTTTACTTTGATGATATACTAATATATTCTAAATTGACAGATAAACATATTGAGCATGTTGAAAAGGTCCTACTTGCACTTTTTGATTTAAAACTATATGCAAACGTAAAGAAGTGTAGTTTTTGTGCTTTGGAAGATGCTTTTATGGGGTTTGTTGTGTCCAAAGATGGAAATAAAGTTGATGAATCCAAGATTGAATCTATCGAGACTTGGCCAACCCCTATCCATGCTAATCAGGTGTGTTCTTTCCATGGTTTAGCAATTTTAATCAAAGTGCATGATTTCTCATCTATTGTTGCACCTTTAAATGAACTGCTCCCTCAGGTCCTCTAGTAACATCTCCATTTCCATTTTAGGATGGTATTTTTATTTTGGCCCCTTCCTCTTTTGGCAAATCCTAGATTATTTTGATCCGCCAATTTACTTTATACTCTCCCAATACAATCTCTACCATTCATATCAATTTTTAAAACTACTTGTGCCATCTTAAAGTGAGCCAACTATAGAGGACCAAAGGGAGTAGTTAAAAAGGATGTTAAATTGAGTGGGTGAGAGTCAAGAGAATGCTTTAATTTTAATGTATTTAAGTTGTGATATTGTAATGATCCCATTCTTGCTTTACCTTATTTTAACCATACTTTTGAGATTCATTGTGATGGATGAGCAATAGGTATTGGTGTTGTTCTTATGCGAGAAAATTGTCATATAGCTTACTTTAGTGAAAACCTTAAGGGAGGTGCTCTTAACTATCCCTTCTATGAAAAGGAATTCTATGTTGTTGTGAGAGCTTTAGAAACGTGGGAATATTACTTATTTCCTCATGAGTTTATTATTCACACTGATCATGAGTCGTTGAAATATTTTAAGAGTTGGTTGAAGCTAGATAAGTGTCATGCTAAATTGGTTAACTTTATATTAAAACTTTTTCATGCGTTCTTAAGTATAAGAAAGGCAAAAATAATGTGGTAGTTCATGCTTTGAGTCAAAAGAATGCTTTGATTACGCATCTTGATTGTGCTATTCTTGGTTTTGCTTTTATGAAAGATTTAGATGCATCTGATCCTAACGTTTCATCTGTTTATAATGCATGCAAAATGATGCTTTTGATAACTTTTTTAGGCATGATGAATTCTTATTTTGTGATATATAAATATGTGTTCCTCAATGTTCTATGCGAGAAATACTTTTTAGAGAAGCTCATTTTGAGGGGCTTATGGATATTTTGGTGCACTTAAACGTAAAACGTATTGCATGGCCAATTTTTTGGCCCAAGATGGCACTTTATGTTGGTCGAATTTGTAGGACTTGTATTGAATGCTTGAAGACTAAGTCGACTACTAAGCCTCATGGACCTTACACACCCTTACTAGATCCTACACATTTGTGGGTTAATATGTACATGGACTTTGACCTTGGTTTTTCACGATCTCAATCAGGTAACGATTCTATTTTTGTTGTGGTTGATCTTTCTTTTTTTTAAATGGCACACTTCATTGCTTGTAGGAAATCTGATGATGTAAGCATGCACGACCTGTCTTGGGTCCCAATTCATATGACACGAGCATTGGTATGGATGATGGCATAGGTCATGCTTTTTTACACGGCTCGTTCCCTTCTTCGACACTTACACACTTGGATCTTTTCTCCAACTCTTCTGCCTTCTACCAAGTTTTAACTCGTGGCCTTCAATCTTCTACCAATTTTGCAATTGACCTTAATTAATCCTACTCTGAAGTGGTTATGAACAATCTACATAAAAGCTCACCAAAACAAATCTAGACGCTCGTAAGGACAAAAATCCATTAGCCTTAAATTAGTCAACAAAATGAAAGATTTAGATATGAAAACCCAAAATGGTCATCTAAACCCCTTATGATGTAAATCTACCTGAGCCTAGCAATCTCCCAATAAAAAGATAACCAAAGAGATGTTAAATACTTCAAAAAATACATGCATTTAACGTCTCATCAAACCCCCCACAGTTAAACTTTCACTCGTCCTCGAGTAAAGAAAAACAAGCAAAGATCTAAGCGTAAACTAGAATGTGAAGTTTTCCCAAAGCACCCAACATTTTATTCCTAGAGTACCCCAGCCCCCAAAACATAAGAATCTATCACACTCTCATCTAAGATAATCTAAATAACCAACGTACCAATCAAAGGTGAGGTATAAAATACAAGTGTAAAACTAGCTTACTTAAATTAAGAATACACCAAATAGACAATTCAAGAGAAGCATTAAATCATTCGAATTTATCTCATTTTTCTCATTTTGTCTATAAGTCCTCTCGGGTTTTCATCCAAACTTCACACTTTTTTTTGAAGCTCAACCTCATCTTTTTCCACACTATTTGAACTCTCATTTTTGTATAGGCTGCATTTTAGGATATTTAGTCTATTCGGGCTTCCCAATTTTGTTTAAGTCGCCCTTTCAAGTTTTTGACTTGGCGGGATTATTTTTTCTCATTTAAAATTTTAATTTTTTAAGTTCCTTTAAATGAGCTACTTGATAGATAAAAACAACTTAAAACAACTAAGAATTACAATTTTTACATAATTCCACTCCCCCACGCTTAAATCTTGTATTGTCGTCAATGCATAAACAAACTCTAAAACATATGTCAATGAGAGGAAATGGGAGAACACTCACAATGAAAAACAAACACCAATATATACGCTTAGAGGCACAATCGTGAACTAATGAAAAAACTACCATCACCACAATATACTACCCCGAACCTCTAGTCAAGCAAATCCAATCACAACCACTGTCATGCACAGCAAATCGATAAAGCATTGAATCACAATAGGAGGTTACCTCTTTGGTTTCGAGTTGTATATCTCAAGGGTTTTGAGGGTAAATGAGTTTGGGTGGTATTTTGGGGGTGGTAGGGAAGAAATGGCAATGTGGAGGTGGGAGAGGTGTGAGCTTCACATATAGTGCACGTCTACACGTCCCGTGAATTTGGGTTGGATTCTTCTAATTGTCAACAATTTTGAGCAACACAAACCATGTTCATCTACGCGGTCCGCAAGTTGGACTTCTCCTAACCCTGTATCACTATTTTTTTTTCAAATATTGGTGCCCAAATGAAATTAGCACCAGTTATTTGAAATTAACACCAATTTTTTTTAAAACCGATGTTAATTATTTATTGAAAACCAGGTTTTTTAAAAATTAGCACCCATTTTTTAAATAGTGTTAATTAACACCAGTTTTGGCTCCGATTTTTCAAAAAATGGTGTAAATTATTGAAACGCGTAAATTCTCTATTTCAAAAACTTATGGCTAAACACGTAATGGTTGCTGCTACAATATTAATGCTTGTAATCTGTTGGAGTAAGCCAATTTAAATATTTAATTGCTTTTGATATGCAGGTGAAAAGTAATAGATGTTTTGTGAATGGTTTGTTTCCAGCTTACAAGTTTTGCTTGGTAATGAAGTCCTACAGTATGTTAATTATGTAGGTTATATTATTGTCGATGTTAATGAATTGCATTGAATTACATACATTGATGGTACATGATATTTTCTAGTTGTCAGTTTCTCGCTCAGATCGAATGTTTTTACTAATGTTGATGTTAGAAGTTTTTTATGTGAAAGTGTATTGGTGGTGTTGTTTTGATGGATTATGGAGCGCAATAGAATGTTTGATGCATAAATGTGGGAGTGCAATTGATTGTAGCTCAGTGCAAAGGCGTTCTTCTAATGGCATCTGTTAGCTTTAGTATGTGCAATTGAGTAAGCATAAATTGCTTGTGTAAGCATTATCTCCATAATCACATGGTATTTTCCTATTCATGCTTCAAATTAATATGAAGTCTATTATTTCAAACATAAAGCATGGCTGCAATGTGCTTCTACTTAATGAAGAAGGGTATTGAGATTCTCGTTGAGGATGAGATGACTTTTCTTGTGTGAAGTGTGTATCGAACAAGTGCCGCGGCTCTTCAAGCTTATGTTTTGGGAAAGTCCTATAGATTATTTATTTTGTATCATATATATTTTTGTTTTATTTGTATATTATAAATTTTGTGAAGTTAATATTATTATTAAATTAATGTCCTACTAAATTATTAATTTTGGTTCTTTTTCCCTTCCTCTGAACGCAGCTGCGCGTGGCTGCTTACAGATGTAGGGCATTTTTCCCTTTCTCTGAATGCAGCTGCGCGCGACTGCTTACAGAGGAAGAGCATTTTTTTTATCCATGAAAATTTTTGGCACCAGTTTTTGAGAACTGGTGCTAAATTAACAGTGATTTTTTGAAAACCGGTACTAAATTAACACCAGTTCCAAAAACCGGTGCTAACTGAAGAAGAAAAAATGGTGCTAAATTAACACTGATTCTTTAAAACCCGATGAAACTGTTTCACCCCTACTTAGGCACCGGTTTTTATAGCCCAAAAAACCGGTGTTAGCCTTATAAAAACCGGTGCTAGAGAGGGTTTCCTGTGATAGTGTGTATGCTTGCTTTTATAAAAAAAAACAAATGCTTCCTACGAAACAAACATGCACACCAAGCGTTATAGTGTTCCAAAACAAAACTAAAATAGAAAACCACACCAAAAACAATAAATGCAATGAGACATTTTCCCTCCCCACAGTTAAACATACACCTTCTACATATAAGAAACGTGTTATGAAAAGAAAGGAAGAAAATGATAGGCGATCATAACTTCCCAATACATTGTTCTCAGTTCAATATCCTCAAACACACCCCCAACAAGCAATTCGGATCAAGCCATTACAAATCAACACTAAAAAGTATCAATTAACATCCACACAAAGAAACAACTTTTGTGCGATCTAGGTTGTGTATTTGGTGGTGGTTTAGGTGGTGGATTGTGGTGCTGTCTAATGGTTTTAGGGTAAAAATGGGAGGATAAAGATGAGGATCTCTCTCTCTTTTGTTCTATGTTTTTCAAAGGAAAACAACCTACTTTTTAAGGGATCGGGTTACCTCCCGAGAACTTCCGTATTTTATAGGTCTTTAACACAACCCTAATGTTATCCATATGGTGAAGGTTTGAAACCCATCACCATAGGCAAACAAAAATTGAGCGGTGAGGGTAGGAATTTTCCAAGAGGAAGATTTTGTAGAGGTGGAGTCGACCTTATAGGAGATGGGTGGTTTGGAAACCTAGCATACTTGATTGGCTTCTCTATGGTCTCCTATAAGGTTCATCGAGGTGACTTCACTCACCGAAATTTTGGGTTCAACCGGGGATGGTTCATTTTTGGAATGTTGGGCTTCTAGTTGGCTCACCATATCCATCAAGTTACTTACAAGCCCTTCAACTCTCTCAATGTTCGAGAAGAGTTCGGTTCCTAAATCTCTAATGCCGCTATGCATTTTTTATTGGAGTAACTCATTAATCTTGGTCACATTAGTTATGGCTTACAATAGTTATCCACACTCTGACTTGGGAAATCCCAAGTCTCTAGTGTTACTAAGCATTCATGTTTGAAGCTACACATTAATCTTAACAAGGTTAGCCACATCTCTAAACATGTATTTACACCTGGACTAGGAAACTCCTCCTAGGGAATGGTTTTGGGTCATGCATAGGGTGGTGAAAGCCAATTATCTAGCTCATAATTTTGGTTCCCCGATGCATCTCTATACCATGAATCTGTGTTTCCACTCAACCCCGAATTGGGAGTATTGGGGTATGGGTACCATTCTCGATCCCTTTGCCTTCGGGTACCAACAACTCCTACCTCTCTATGATATTCACTCAACCAAGAACAAAACTCTGTAGGGTGGTAGCAATGACATATCCTACAAAGTTGCACTCGTTGAGCCTCTCTTTTCCACATTTTTTCTTTTAAAAAATCAGAATTGTAGTACTAGGATTCTCGGTGGGAACACCAAGAACTCAAGAAATACCTACACTGAAGAAAAATAAAAAGAAACAAAGAAAACACATAGAATTTGGAATCTTAGTTCAATTGTTCTCGGTTGATACCAAGAACTCAAGCAATACCTATTTCGGAAAACAACAAACACATAAACTGGAAAAAAACTAAAACACTAAAACACTAAATTAAAACTAATCAACTGAACAAAAATATTTAAAATACAAGATACTCTACTAACTAATTATGATGGCCAACAAAATTATAAACTAGTATACCGATAACGGCGACAAAATTTAGCCCCGCACCCTAAGAAGTCGTTCTAATCAAAGAACTTAACCCACGGGATGCTGAGTAAGGTTGAAGATAAGATTTATGGAGTTTCTCCCATACTCACTCCAAACTACAAGGACGTAGCTAGTGGTAAGTCCAGGTGTCGTACACAAAGACACCAGTATTTAAGAGTTAGCCAAATACAACCCATAATCGGGTGCTACACCAATTGTGTGTCAGGAATAACTATTACTAACGAGCAATAGGGGGGTTTTCCTCACTAACTACTAAGAGCATGAGAATAAAGAAAAGTAAACTATTGATTAACTAATATCGGGGCTATTTTTGTAACGTCACTGTCTGTCCCTTTAAACCATCTTACCTTCTTTGTAACTAGGGATGCGCTTCAATCTTTCGATACTGCAATTCACCCTCGTACTCACTCGCAGTGCTAACAAGCCCCCGCTTAAAATTTTTAAGCCTTGTGTAGGTCTATTACATCACCGGACTATCCACTATAAACACCGACCCTAGGATTAGAAAGAAAAAGGAATTGGTGTCTTGTGATGACTTTAGGGTCACTACAACCCTAGTCACTACAAACTATGAACACTCAATCATCGGGGTAAGTCATGGTTTTCCCCCATTACGAATTTCTATACAGCAACCCCCGGTCTACTGCTCCTAACATGCAATTCCTCACATGAATTCCCAATTAAATTAAAGTCCAAATTATTGCCTTTGTACTCACAAGATAGATTTAATGCACAGATTTCCCCAGTACTCTCAAGACTACAATGACACCTCCAATCTAACACTCCCAAATTAGCATTCAAGTATGGCATTATATTATGCAATAAATGAAATCATGTGTGCATCATAAAACATATCATGGCATAAATCATACTAGAATATAAGCCACAAATCATACACAAACATTCTTAACATGGAAAATTAAGGGAATCTAAGAATCTTACATATCCAATGTCAAAACATGATTACGAGTACAACTTACGAATACAACATCAAGAAATAAAACTACTTTACAAGCATTAAATCCATGGAAACTATAGGAATAAATGCCATGGGTCTAAGAGTAAGTGAAGAGAGAAGATAAAAACCCTACAGAGAGAGAGAGAGTATAGCCTCATCTTCCTACCAAACTAATCCTAATTAAATACTTTTTTAAAAAAATTCATGGAATTCATTGGATTAAATGGCTAGCGTGAGTTTCACGGGCAAGTGATAATTTTGCGCGTAGGTTCACACGCGAGCCAAATTTCTAGAATTTCTTTGCAACTCCCCAATCTTGTTGGATTATGGCCCAGGTTAACAATAACATACGTAATAGGAACCATGGTTTCAAGTGGATTGTGGATTCTGGCGCCACAAAACATATGGCATCGTCCCCCAATGTCATTGATTATGTTACATCTTATGGTAGTTCTCATATATGTTGGTAATGGTTCTCATATATGTTGGTAATGGTTCTCAACTCCCTACTACTCATGTTGGTGATTCTCGGATTTCTAAATCCCTGTCTCTTTATGATGTGGTTATTGTGCCAAATATCACTAAAATTTGCTTTAGATTAGCGAGTTAACTTGTGATTTAAATGTTGTTGTTTTCTTTGATGATCGCTCATTTATTATTCGACATAAAATCACTAGAGAAATCTCGGGTCACAGTCATAGTGAAAATGAGCTTTATGTTTTAGACTATGGTACACCTGCATTGTTGGCTTGCAAGATTCTATATCTTTATGTCTCATTAGTTTTTCCTAAACCTACCCTTTGTGATCAGTGTGAAAAGGCTAAACAGAAGCGTTTATCTTTTTGTACAAATGATAAACGTGTTGCTAGGGTACTTGATCTAGTTCATTGTGACTTATGGGGGGCTTCTCATATTTTATTTGTTGATGGTTTCTCCTACTATGCTATTTTCCTCGATGATCATTCCCGACTCTCGTGGTCTTACCCACTGTGCCGCCATGAACGAGATGAGAAGTGAAATTCAGTTATTGGCGCTCCAAATTGAAGCCAATGTGAGGCATACCCCAGCCACGGCCCCAAAGGAAGGTTCTCCGGGTCATGTTCGACAATTTCAGGGGTATGGTAGCTCAG
>JAULKM010166732.1:0-15996 GCA_032355605.1 Rubia tinctorum | reverse complement strand
CATCACATTCCTCAGGTGTTCTCTATCCTTTAACTGATTTTGTAAATTGTAATAAATTTTCTAGTACGTATTCTAGATTTTTGGGTGTAGTAAATTCCAGTGCAAATCCCACCACTTACTCTGAGGCTTCCCAGTATATTCATTGGCGTGATGTTATAGCTGACGAGCTTAATGCACTTTGAGTGCAACCAGGTTTGGACCTTGTCTTCACTACCTCTACATAAGACTGCCATTGGTTGTAAATGGGTGTACCGAACCAAGTTTAAATTTGATGGTTCCATTGAGCGTCACAAGGATCGTCTGGTGGTTCTTGGAAATCGCTAGAAAGAATGTAATGATTATACTGAGACATTTGCTCCTGTTGCCAAGATGAGTTCGGTTCATCTATTTCTATCTGTTGCAGTCATTCGTGGTTGAGAACTTCACCAGATGAATGTGCATAATGCTTTTATTCATGGTGATTTACATGAGGAAGTCTATATGCGCCCCCACCGGGCTATCCTGCACCACCAGGCCAAGTTTGTCGGCTTCAGAAATCTCTTTATGGCCTTCGTCAGGTTCACGTAATTCGTTTGCAAAGTTGGCTCAGGCTTTACATGCATTTGGTTTTGTTCATAGTAAGGCTGATTACTCCTTATTTGTTTTTCTCCGTGGTTTGGTTTCCTTGCATGTCCTTGTCTACGTGGATAATTTGGTTATTGCTGGTAGTTCTTCGTCGCTCATCTCTGAATTCAAGAAATATTTGAGCTCTTGTTTCTGTATGAAGGATCTTGGTACACTTAAGTATTTCTTGGGTATAGAGATTGCTAGAAGACCGGATGGGATATTTCTCTCGCAAAGGAAATATGCCATGAATATTTTATCTGACACAGGTTTGTCGGCTTCTAAACCGGCTGACTTTCCCATGGAGCAACAACATGATCTTGCAAAGGTTGAAGGACCTCTCTACGATGACCCTGAGCAGTACCAGCAACTGGTGGGATGCCTCATTTATCTCACTATCACAAAACCTAAGATTAGCTACTATGATCATACGCTTGCACAGTTTATGAAGTCTCCCTGTGTTCCTCACTTGCAGGCTCCCATGCGTGTTCTTCATTATCTGAAGAGTTATCCTGGTCAAGGTTTATTTCTCTCTTCCCGTAGTTCATTACAGCTCACTGCTTATTGTGATTCGGATTGGGCTGCATGTCCTATCACACATCAATCATTATATGGATACTTTGTGACCATGGTGATTCTTCGGTTTCATGGAAGACCAAGAAACAACCTACAGTTTCTCATTTTTCTGCGAAAGCGGAGTATCGTGCTATGGAAGTTGAATGCTGTGAATTGTTGTTGCTTAAGTTTTTGCTTAAAGACTTGGGTGTTGTTCAATCTACTCCTATGCGACTGTTTTGTGATAGTTAGTCTGCTTTACACATTGCGGCTAACCCGGTATTCCATGAACGTACGAAGCATATTGAGGTTTACTGTCATTTCGTCCATGATCTTGTCCAATCTGGTACTATAGCTACTCGTCATATTCACAAGACTGATCAATATGCGGAGGTGTTGCAAGAAGGTGGGAAAGGAGAAAGGGAGAATAATGACGCGTTGCAATCGGTCAAAGTAGGATGGTAGTTGACAAAGGCTTGAAAGAGTCAATAGATATTAGAACTCACTACAGTAAATGGTAGAAAACCCTGGGGCTTGAAACAAAAGAAAGCAGGGGGAAGGGATGAGGACAAGGCAAGGTTGAATGGGAAAGAACCCTTAACCGTACCTAAATCGGAGATGAAAGTATAGATTCGCTCTTTTAAGTAGAGTATAGATATAGATACAGATAATTTAAAGTTGTTTTATTTTCTTAAATTTAGATTAAATTGCTATATATTATCGCACTTAGTCAATTCAAAACAATCCTCGATCACGAACATAATTAAATAATGCACGGGTTTGTATATTCAGCTTCACTAGTAAAATTACACAGATTGGCAGTGATAGAAAAACAACTGGTTATCATTAGGGATGAGCATGGGTTTAAAACCTAACTTAGACTCACAGGATCTAAGCTCATTGGGTTGGGTATGGGTCTAAAAAATTTAGATCCATCGGGTCTAGGTTTGGGTCTATGTCTACATTTTCAAAAATGGATCTGGATCCAAATATAAAATACTAAGACCCGGACCTGACCCTGACCCAACCCGTAGACCAAAAAACCTAAAGTATATACTCCCTCGTCCAAGTTCAAATTTCACACTTTCTTTTTTGACACTATTATCTATCACCGTTTGACTGTATTTTACAATTAATATATGAACGTTAATATTATCGTATATGATATTGTTGAATTCATCATAACAAGTAGTTTCTAAATATCAATTTTTTATTTGTCGTTATTATACATAAGTAAACGTATTGATGGTCAAACATGTTTCTTGAACTGCGTAATACTGGTTGAAGTGAAATTTGAACTGGGGCGGAGGGAGTATGTAATTTTATCCTGATTTCTAAATTACTTTCATATTCTCTCTGTATTTTTATTTTTAATAAAACATATAATATGAATTATATATTTTCTTCTTGATGAATTAAATTATGTGCATATTAACACTGAGGCGCTATATAATATAATATATTTTTTATTTAGTGAATAAAAAAATAGAATGCTAGACCCATTTTGGATGCAAGACCCGTTTAGATCCATCGAGTTTGGGTAGGGGTGTAATAAATTCAAACCGCACATGTTCGGATCGGGTCCAGGTCTAACTAAAATTTATTAGGGTCGGGTCCGGGTCTCATTAGACCCGAGCAAGACCCGACCATAATCATCCTAGTTATGATATCAACTGATATCTTTTGACGATGGTTTAAAGGGTTCTCATCTATTTTTTATAAATCTCAAATTCATACAATGTGCGATTACAACTTATGATGTGGGATAAACACACTGAGGCGCTAGTTTAAATATTATATTGGGTGAAAGAGATACACAAAAACACTAGTCGATATTAAAATACTAAACCAAGGCATACGTGACAGTGGGGAGGGTGCACTAAAGATAAGTGGTTATCAATGTGTAGTCATATTGTAGCTAAAATATCATCGACCTTAGACTACAATCAGAATCAATCATAATAAAGTATCCAAGGAAACACACTAAAAATGTTTCGACCACACTTCTGATCAAATATCTATGGAAATCAAACCAAGACAAATAAAGCTCCTTAACTGAAGATTTGGTCCGTCTCCATTTAACACATAAAAACCATTTCCCTAAACTAGGAGACTAAACCTAGTCATTTTAATTGCCAACATTATGTTTCGCCAGTGTATATAAATTACTTATAGTGCGTAGAATTATCTCTAACTTGACCCCACTAGGATACAAAGACCAATTCAATTAATTTAACAATATATCTGGCCTCAGCATTCTAATGGATCAAATTCTACAAATCTAATTTAAATTCTCTGAGAAGTAGTGTTGACAAAAGTCCATTGTTCGAATACATTGACTCAGATTTCTCCTTATTGTCTTTTTGGATTTTAAATATGCGGTCAATCAAATTTCAAGGGAAAAGTTGTTGGAAAAAAAACATTGACAGAGAAAATTCTTATCTGATACTAAAACCAAAAAATATTTTAAATACCAACCGTTTTTAACACCTAAAAGAAGCAAGAAAAATAAAATAAATAACGAAAAATACAAAATTCGTAGGCTTCCACCTAGAAAATTTTAAAAATAGAAAAATTAAAATTAAAAGAGAAATACCCCAACCAAACAACATGGCCTCATAAACAAACTTCATGAATAACTGACTAAACGTGAAACTTCAAAAAAAAGATAAATAAAAATATTCTTACCCTCCTCGCTGCTGCCATCAAGGGATTACCGGTGAGAATGACGTTGTCGCGTCATTCAAAAATTAGAGCAGCCCTCTATTCATCGTCACGAGTTTGACTGCTGCATGAAAAACTTCTCTAAAGTTGTCTGGATTTTTCCTTGAAAGTTTCACTATACGAGTAACAACCCAAGTCGGTTGAGTCACTCGAGTTTTCCCAAGTTGGATAATTGAGTTGACCAGAGTTGCATATACTTGGATTCGGCACCTTAACTCACCATAACTCAACACCTTGACTCATAAATCAAATATTTCATGAACTCAACACCTCGATTCTGAATTTTTGATCTCCGATGCCATATCTTCCATGGAAATTCATCATCTTAATAAGATTAACGACGCACCTCCGTAAACTCTGGGTTACGCCAAATGTCGAGTCGGCCAAGTTATCAAACTAGCCAATTTTCCAAGGAGCACACCAGGCAACGTGAGCCTGTTGTCCACCAGCAAAAGTGAGACATGATCCACCACCGTGAAATCTGTTGGTTGAGATCTTATTTCTGTGTGTTTTGGGTTGGGCATGGCTGGTATGGGGTAGTAGAGATTGTGGGGGTGGGAATGAGAGTAGAGCCTCCTAAGGTGTTGGTGGTCGGTGCCCCCCCATTGATGAAAGTAGGGTTTAAAGAAAAAATGTGGTAAGGGGGAAGAAAAATGTGGGTTAGAGATAGAAATTTTGATAAACTCTTATTATACAATAATTTTAGATTTAAAATAACCTGATGCGCCTCTAGTTAGTGTGGGCAAATACACGATAACTATGTGTACTTTCCGGTCTGAACTCTTAACCTGAAAGGTGAGCTCCCTAAGTTGCGCCTCCAATGGGGAAGTTGGGTAAGAAAATAGGATTGAGGAAAACATAAAACTACAAGAACAAGTATCTATAATCAAGGAGAAAGGGAAAGAGGTTTTGAAGGAAGATTTGGATGAAATGGAGATTGGGCTAAGAAGTATTCTAAAAGGGGGATCGGGAACTTCTAGTTCTACTCCGAAGGATTCATGGTCTGAGGTGGGCTCAACCCAGAAAAATCCACTAAAGAGCAGAATGTTGAAAGAAAAAACAAAAGAAGATGCCAATTTATCAAGGAAAAGGTTGTCGTGGGGTGAACTGGTTGAAATTGAATATGGTAAGAACTGGAGCAATCGGATATCAAGTATTAAAATACTGTAAAAATTGGTGGACTGGAGATGGGCGAAATCACTGAAGAAGATGTGGAAGAGATCTCCAAACAATGGGACTCGAGTGTCATTGGTGAAATCTTAGGGTCAAATCCTCCATACAAAGTAATGGATGGGTTTCTGAAGAAAATCTGGGGAAGAATGTATGAAAATATGGAAAATAAAAAAGGGTACGTTTCTAGTCAAATTGATATTAAAGTCTTGTAGAGATGAAATGGTAGATTTGTGGATTATAATGTTTGATGGAAAATCAGTCATAGTAAGAGCTTGGTCACTGGATGTAAACTTAGATGAATCTGAGACTGTCCTCACATGGGTTATATTACAATGTCCACCTCTTAAATACATGCATCATAAAATCATAAGCAAAAAGGTAAGTTCTCTTGGGAAACCTATTTTTTTAGATAGAGCTACCCATGGGAAGGAAAGGCTTGCATATGCTAGAGTAAAAATTGAGATGAAGATAATAGATTGAATCCCGGAAGAGATGAGTTTTGTGAATGAGAAGAAAGTTATAATGAAATAGGAAGTAAACTTTGAATGTGCACCTGTTAAATGTAGCCAATGTAGTATGTATGGGCACCAAGGGAAGGACAGTAGGAAAAAAGAAATTGTGGATAAAGGAGTTGAAAGAAAACGTTTGCAAGTTTATTTGCTAGTTAAAATCAGAGAAGGGGATGGAAAGCTGCTACAGGAGAACAAGAATGAAGGGAAGTGGGAAATCGGCGTCGTACCTCTCAAAGTTAATATTTTTAATCTATAAAATGTTCTTTAACTATAATTAAGTAGAAGATGGCAAATCGAGGTCATCCACGAAGAAGAGGGATTTTTCTACGGGTTTTCACATATAAAGGTGAATACCACACTAGATATAGAGATATACACACACACACATATAAATATACATAAAAAATCATGTAAGGAGGGGGGGTTTTGGTTGGTTTTTCTAAGTGACGAATTCTAGTAAATATGCAAGCAATGTAAATCTAGTAAATATGCGATGAACTACTAAGAAGGGATTAAACACAAGTTACGAGACCTTTCCAAGCCTCTTATCTATCCTTGAACATACAACCTATTCAATACTTATACTACTTGTTATGAATATAAATTTTTTACCCTTCTTTGATAATAGTTTACAAGAGTGAATTTGACGTCTCTTGCTAAACCCCACTAATGACCCCTTCAGTCGTTCAATGCCTAAAATTATCCCATTAATGGAATTATGTACGAAGAATCAAAAAGTTTGGTAACACTAATAAACACTACACATTTCTAAGCATTGAACCAATTCATGCATTTACACAAGATTAGTTAAGAACGTTCAACGTTACAAGAATTCTCCTATTTGCTACACAAAACAAACAAGACAAAGAGTTCTACATTATCACATTCATCTAGCTTTTATCAAATCATCAACCATATTATAAGCTTTAATTCATGCTCTTTGATTTCATATTAAAAGAAGCAAAAATTAGTGACTTTCTCCCAACCCTAACAAATAATCATACAAGCATTTCATATATTCAAACTTCTAACACAATTAATGCTTTCAACAACTAAAATTCAAGAACAATAAATACACAATAGCAAAGCATTAAATAGCTCATATATAATTCTCAAGACATGGGCTTAAAAATCTTAATCAATTTCTCCCAAGACTAAGTTTAGCTACTAGAGTTCATACTAAACAACAATAGCCATTCAAACATAAATTCAAGATGAAACAAAGATGAAAATGGTGGGAACTAGGGTTTTATTGCTGTAGAATAGGGGATAAGAAGTTCTATGAAGGAGAGAGGATAAGATGGTATTTATAGTACAAAAAGTCAAAAAGTGGATCTGGGCATGGACCTGTCGCGACTCGCGGCACAGGCGTCGCAAGTCGCGACAGATTGAGTAAGCTATTTTTCAACGTTTTCTTCTACTTGTCTTAGTGTAGTCATCTCTTCTTCACGTTTTCAAGTCTTCATGGTCTTTGTTGTCTTCACTATCTTCAAAACTAGTCTTTAAATCTCTGGATTATTACCTTGTCTCACAAAATTCCTTAGGAAAGTGATAAAGTAGCCCTTAACTCTCCTAATAGAATTACAAGGTAAAATGGAGTATCTAAAGCACAAAAATATACCAAAATGAGTACAAAAAATCCCAAAATCATTGTATAATATAGACACATCAGGTACATGATGGCTGGAACAGCTAGAATACAGAATGATGGCAGCAAATTGCAGACAACGGTGACCAATCCGGTAAGGCCTCGAGTGCAGGAAGGACTGAGCTCTGCATTAAAAAGAAGCAACCTAATGTTTGTTGATATTATAGTTTGGAATGTGAGAGGAATCAATAAAGGGGAGAAACATAACATGGTTAAAAGGTTCTGCCTGAATAACCAAGCTGGAATCTTGGCAATGCTAGAAACAAAAATACAAAAAGATGAAGAGGATGAAACATGGAGGAAGATAGAGATAGGGTAAAACATGGTTACAAATGGTTACTTGGTGAAGGATCGAATATAGGGCTAGGGTTGAGGGCGCGGTGGGGGAGGGGGAGCGGCGACAGGACTTGGTGACCTCGGGTGGGCTAAGGTTTGTATTGTTGCTGGGATGGGGAGCATCGGGGTGAGTTTTGGTAGGGTTAGGTTTTTGTAATGGTGTCGGCGGGGATTCGTTGGACTTGGTGGTGGTGATCGATGGGATGGAGTGCTGGTGGAAGAGCTAGTGAGGAACAATGCTTGAGGTGGTAAATAGTGAGAAACAGTGGTGAGGTGGCGAACGGATGGTAGATGCAGTGTTAAATGGGGGTGGACGAGGATGGATGTGGTGGTGAAGATGGGGTGGCCGATGGTGGTGGGTAGGTGAGGTGGTGGCCGGTGGTGATGGATATGGGTGGTGGATGAGACGGGGTGGCACGACAATGGGGTTTTCAGCGGTGGGGGTGGTGATTGGAAGTGACACGGCGGATCTGGGTGGAGGATATTGGTGGTGGGTCTCGGCTGCATTGTGGCGCAGCGGCGGAGCAGGTGGTGTGGCGGCGGGGCTGGTGGTGTGGCGGCGGAGCTGGTGATGAAAAGAAGAAGAAATTATGGGTATTATTGTCATTGTTTTTTTTGTTTTAAGAGTACGGGTATCTTTGTCTTTTCATAAAATTTTAATGCCTAAATATTTTCTGCCAATGTCGAAATAGTGAAATTTGGGTATAATTGCACTATTTTACAAACATTTAGGGTTAGTTTTGCACTTTCAGATTTTACAAGGTCATTCCTGCACTTTCTTGGTTGCATTTCCCAAACAACTAATAATGTGTATTGGAATGTGAAAATATAAAAATTTACATATGATAAACTTGTCATGTGAGATATTTTTAGATTCATATTGACATCAATTTTTCAATTATCAATTTTTTATGCGGAATTGGTATATGTTGCTAAAGATATCGACGGTAAAAAATGATTATTGAAGACCGTGAAAAAGTTGAATTTCCAATAGTAATAGGACGAAGGGAGTATCAAATCAGTGGGTATATAGCGGGTTTGGTGAGGCACGGCGGAGATGGGACGGGTGTTAATTGATATCCATGTCCGACCCACTATCCATAGTGGGTATGCTCATACTCATCTCACCCCACCATAATTACCTCTATACCCGCCAAATTGGGATGGATGCAGGATGGATGTCCACCGAAACTCGCCCCACTACCGTACCTAGTGGCTATGACAACGTACGACCATAACAGAATATATGACTTTAAATATTGTTGAATTTAATTCCAGAAAGGAGGCATAAGCTTGGAGAGATGTGGAGTATAGATTTCTAAAGCAAAAGCCCAAAGTGGAATGGTTAAGTGATGATGACATACCAACAAAGCCTTTTCATACCTATTTGAAAAGGATGCAATATCATAACCATATAACTGCTATAAAAGTGAATAACTAGTCGATTACATACCATAAGTTGGTTAAAGCTGAATTCATTTAACACTTTAAAAAGCAGTTAGGAGTGGAGTGGAAAACTGACAACATTTATCCGAAAATGGTTGCCTATTGTGAAGTTCTAGAGATTGATAAGCAAGCAGAGTTGATCATAAAAGTTAGGGATGAAGAAATTGTGGGAGCTTTGAAGGGTGTTCACTCTAATAATATCCCTAGAATGGATGGATATTCAAGTATGTTCTTTAAGGATTGCAGGGATTTGATTGGGAAGGATATGATTACAGCAATTAAGGGCATCTTTAAAGGAGATCAAGTACCAGGTCAGTTTAAAAATGTTGTTCTTACTTTGATTCCTAAAACTACTATGCCACAAGCCCATGTGGAATATAGGCTCATTGCCTGTTGTTCAGTAATCTACAAAAGTATTACTAAAATTTAATGTAATAGATAAAAGGATGTACTGCCTGGAATTATTAGCATTAACCAGTGTGCTTTGTGAAAGGATGGTCTATTGCCCATAATCTTTTATCAGCCCAAGAATTTCTCTATAGGTACATAATGAATAAAATGAAAGCTAGCTATGTGGCTCAAATAGATATCAATAAGGCTTTTGATAGCATGAACTAGAATTTTTATGAAATTGGCTAGCTGAGCATAGGTTCCCTGATTTCCATGGATTTTGATGTACATCTGAACATTAATGGACATATTTCTGAAGGATTTCAAGAAAAAAGAGAGGTAAAACAAGGTGATCCCTTGTCCTCTCTCTTTTTTTTCATTGGGAGGGAGTACTTAACAAGGATGTTGAACAGGGAATTTTTCACATATAGAATAGATTACCACCAGAGATGTAAAAGAAAAGGTTCACTCTTTGATTTTGGCTGATAATCTGCTCTTATTTAGTGGTGCTAATAGGAGTCCATGGAGAGGATTAGTAAAATCTTGGTTTTTTTTCATGAAAGTCACTGGGCTCACAATAAATGTAAAGAAGTCAAAAATAATTTTTTTTCAAAGATGGAGGAAGTTATGAAAGATTATATTGCAGCCATTCTGAATGTAGCACAGGGAAGATTACCAATGTCATTTCTAGGTTTACCAGTTTCCTCAGTGAAATTGGACAAACTAGATTGTGAAGTTATGGTGGAGAAGATCAGAAGCAAAATAATAAGTTGGTCAGCAAAAACCTGTCTCACGCAAGCAAGTTACAGCTCAAAAATGGAGTATTGTTGAGCATATCAGGTTACTGAACAAATGTTATGAGGATACCAAAAGGAGTTCACAAGAGGATTGTCAATATTTGCTCAAGCTATCTTTTAGGCAGAGATAAAGGACAGAGAGGATTCACTGCCATAGCCTGGGACTTTCTTTGCAAGGGTAAGAAGAAGGGAGGTTTAGGGCTGAGAGATATCTCAACCTAGAATAGAGTTTCTCTTTGCAAGCATATCTGGGATTTGGCACAAAAGTAAGATACATTGTGGGGAAAATGGATACAGGAGTACTATTTAAAAGGTGGAAGTCTAGAGAACTGCAAGCACTCCATGACATAGAGTTTTCCATTGAGAGAGCTAATGAGAGTAAGAGATGGATATTACACAAAACTCAGATTATGCTTGAACAGAAAAGGGACATTGAAGACATATGTTGTATATGATATGATGAAAAGGGGGAGAGAGGCGAAGCATAAATTAGATATCATATGGAACAAATGGAGCATGCCAAAACCTAAGGTATTTATATGGATGTTAATTAATTGTAAAGTGCCCACAATAGACAGATTGCTAGCTTTCAATATACTGGCAGGGGAACAAGATTGTGTTTTGTGCCAAAAGCATCAGGAATCAGCTCAACACTTAATTTTCGATTGTGAATATGAAGGAGTTGACTGGAATTTTGCAAATTCCCGAGTGCAGTTCTTTGTGAATGTTGAAGAAAAATATGTGGACATTGATAAGGAGAAACGAATGACACAAAATCTTGAAGTGGACATCGAGACTGAATCACTTATGGAGGGGAGAAACTGAAGGCATAAACTTTAAACTTTCAGGTAAAATCGTAAATAGATTGAGGGAAAAGAAAAGCAGGAGTTGTGGTATAGTTTGGAGACTGGAGTAAATAGAATTTAAATTCTAATAGGAAATTTTGGTAGTATTTGAAGTAAAAAGGAAGTTTGTAACAGATTGGGGGAGGAAATCTAAACTTTGTAAGTTTTGGGCATAATCCTAATATAAAAAGGTTTACCAAAAAATAAAACTTTGATTATACTGGTTTATATTATCTTTTTGGCACAATTGATACTCATAATTGTAGTATAATGTTGGTTTTATTTTAGCAAATTGGATATTTTGCCTATCGGGGGATTAGAAACACATTGCATGGTTATCCACCCTAATTCCTTTTTTTGTGAGAGCATTTGATTGTTTAGGTAATTCATTCCATGAACAGGTCGATGATTGAAGTTTTAATGTGAAGCAGAGACCAAGTCCTCGATAGAAGGTCATTTGCAAGAGTGGTAGAAAAAGGAAGGCCACTTCAAAAGTGGTAGAAGGTGGTTTGAAATAAGAGAACAAAGAAGGAAAAAGAAGAAAGATGAATGGTGAATGGTGAATGGTGAAGAACTTTGGTCATGAAATGTACACAGTTGTACGAACCGCGACGCTCTGAAGTGTAGCCAAGGACCAAAAACTACCTTTCGGGCCGTAGACCGTGCAATAGAGAACGATCTGCCACGCTCGGTCTCGCACCCCTGGAGCCTTAAAGACATCTAGTTTATGGACCGAGCAATAGTGAACGGTCCGCAGTGGCTAGTTTGACTGGGGTTTGAATTCATATTCAAAAAAAATCTCTTTTCCCGCATTAAAAAACCTCATTTTATCCAACGGTTAAACAGTAGAACTTTTGGATAAAAACCCTAGTTTCCACATTCAGTACTCTTCATTTATTTCTTTTTTATCATTTTTAATGTATTTTTGTTATGGATTCTTCTAGATTAAGCTAAATTAGTAGTTGGGAGCATTTGGTAAGCATGCTTAGCTTAAGATTGTGAGATTTTGTGTTCCTTCTACACATATCCTATGATTATCAAGAATTTTAGTGTTTAATATTAATGATTATTGTATTATTAAGATTAGGATGACAACTAATTGTGATTATTCCATGATTTATCGTTAGGCTCGGGGATGAACCTGGAAAGATTTTATCTTTTTATCGATTTGGTCATTGATTGATGTTAAGATTATATTTAGGAGTGAAAACTAAGCATGATTGTTAATTATTTTATTAGATTAGGCTTGAGGATGGAATTGAAATAGTCCTAATTGTCGGTGTGAGGTTGCGGCTAGGAGTGACAACTATACCATGATTTTCTTTAGGACTGAATTGTAGCAAGGTTAAAGAGTGATTTTGTAGGTTCTGTCTTTAAGTCGTGTAGCCACTAAGACCACAGGGGTTGCCATGGAGTTTAATGACTTTATTGAGACACTAATGTTCTAGAAGGTAAAATTTTCATCTAGAATGGGTATTCATGTTGAAACCCGGTGGTTAATGCTATTTTTAAGGTTGGTGTATTGGCACTATCCAACATAGAATAATATCGGGAATAAGGGCTAGAGAGAGGTGGGTCATTAAGCACTCAATATCATAGTGAGGTGAGAGACATTGAGAGGATGGATTCCTCAGTGATTCTAACCTCCCCATAACGTGTGATCAAGGAAATATGGTAGAACATACTTCTAGGATTTGAACATGCATCGAGGATCAATGAATATTCCAAACATGTGAACCAAATGCCCCCAAGTCTTACTATTATCATCTTTTTTATCTTTGTGATTTTTTGCAAGTAGTTATAGTTGAGTAGTTCAAATTTTCCAAAATAACCCTCCCCCTCCTGCCCATTCTTTTTACACCACACACTTGGTGACGCTTGTTTGTGTTTTATACTACGTAGACATTCAACTTAACCCTTTTTATTCGTAAACGACTCTAACTTGGTATGAGCTACTTTTTAGTGGTTAGCATCAAGGCATAAATTATTATCTTGGATCAGCGTGTTAGTTAGCAACGACTGTCACGTTGCATCAAATTTTGGGGCCACTGTCAAGTATTAGGCATGTTTAGTTGAACTTTTAGCGTAGTTTTAGTTGTTTTGAGTTTTTGTTTGTTTAATATAGTTTATGCTCCATTGCGCTTTTGGTGCTTGTTGTTGGTGGGGGTTTTTTGTTGGTTGGCTGGTTGATGGTATTGTTTTTGTTCTTGGTTACTGGTACATACTCATGCCATTAACTGAAAAACCTTTGCACTATAATTATGATCTTGTAGGTACACTTAGAAGAGCAAGGGGACAAGCTTCTCCCAACCCCAAAGTTCCTCAACCACAACCCGAAGAAGTTGAGCCACCGATGGCGGAAGACAACCGAACTTTGAGGGAGCTTGTATCTTCCAAATTAGAGAGTCAACCTCTATGCATTATCTTTCCCCCTCTTTCGACGCATGTCACATGTGAGATCAAACCGGAGATGCTTCATTACCTCACAACATTCCATGGCATGAGTGAGAAGGATTCGAACAAGCACTTGTTGGAATCCTATATGGTGTGCATAAATATGAAACCAAAGGGTGTGTAGGCAGAAGATTACAAATTGTGCAAATTCCCTTTTCTTTAAAGGACACGGCCAAAGATTGGCTTTATTATATTTCCCTAGGGTGCATCACCACATGGATGGATATAAAGCAAACGTTTTTGGAAGAGTTCTTTCCGGTATCCAAGTTGGCAGGGATTAAGAAGAATCTTAGTAACATCATCCAACGCCATATAATGGAATGTTGTCTGAGTGTTGGGAGAAATTTAAATGTTTGTTGGAAATATGTCCCTACCATGCTTCCAAGGAAAACAATCTTGGTTACTACTTCTTTGATGGATTTTACTAAAAATATATGATAATGGTCAATGCCATATTTAATAGATCCATTTCCAACAAGAGTGTGAGGGAAGCAATGGCATTTTTTGAAGACATGGCTAATGGTACTAGGCAATTCGGTACAAGGTCGAGGATAAGAGTGCATGAAACTTCTAGTCCTAACTCTCCTAAGCTAGAAGAGAATGTCCAAGCTTTCGCATTAATGATGAAAGAACTCATGAAGGAAATGATGCATCAAGTCAAAGCTTGCTGGATTTATTCCTTGGACCACCCGAACCACGCGTGCCCACAACATCAAAAAGACTACCAAGAAGATGTGAAAGCTATAGGCTTCCAAGGAGTTCAAGGTCAAAGGTTCCAATGGAACAAAGGGTATAATGGTGACCAAGGAGGTCAAGGTCGAGGTCAAAGGCTCCAAAGAGGACAATGGTATGTGAAGAAATGTGACCTTTACACCAAGACCTACAACCTCAGGTGGAGAGACCATCTGAAATGTTTTATGGAGGGATGATCATGTTGATCGCCCAAACTATTAAGGTGGTCAAGGCTATAACTAGGGATCCTCAGCAACCCTACCCAGAGGATGATGGCTCCCAATTACCAATGAGGATTCACCAAGTCAGGTTGTAATGAGATTATGCAAGCGTTGGAAAATGTTGCCAAGAGATATGAATTGTTCGCCGCTCGCACTAAGACGGATCTTGAAGACTTGGGAACTAGATCCTTTTCTAGTATCAAGAACTTATAAATCCAAGTGTACTAACTAGCATCCTCAGTGAACCGATTGGAAGCAGGGGATTCAAATTAACTTCCTTCACAAGGAGAAGTTAATCCGAACAAAATATTAGCGCAATCACCATGCGGATTGGAAAGCATGTGCGTGAGCCAAGAGAAAAGCTCGAAGATGAGAAATATTTATAAAAGGATGCCAAGAAGAAGGTTGAGGAAGAGCTTGTTGTTAGAAATGAACTTGAGCACGATCTGGAGGTTTTGGAACTGAATTCTACACCAGAAGCATCTCCACAAGAACCCAATAAGCGTGATATGGAGAAGGCCACCCTTCTCCACCATTTTCGGCGGGCTTAAGGAAATGGACTCTCGTGGACATCAACAACAAGAATCTCTTCGAGGTTTTCCAGCATTGCGAGATAAATATCCCTCTTTTAGATGTTATTGCACAAATTCTTAGATATGCTAAGTTTTGGAAAGAAACGTCCACACCTAAGCAATATTAAACATTAAAGAAAGTAGTAAAAGTCAAGGTTAGTGGACATGTGTTGGTCTTTTTCAAAAGTGGTTACCCCCGAAATGCATTGACCCTGGCATGTTCACAATCCCCATTACTATAGGAGGAACCATGATCGATAAGGAAATGATGGACTTAGGAGAATATATCAGTGTTATTCCTTATTCATTATTTAAAAGTCTAAAACTTGGGAATTTGCATGATACTAGGGTTATAATACAACTAGTCGACCACTTCCAAGCTTGTCTTAAGGGTGTAGTGCGGGATGTATTGGTTAAATTAAATAAACTAGTATTCCTCACTAACTTTTATGTTCTTTACATGTTGCATAATGAGAATGTGCCCCTATTTTATTAGGGAGACCATTTTTTTTAAATGGTCAGCCTATCGACGTTTATAGTGGTACTTTGATTTTAGAGTTTGAAGGGGAGAAAGTGGGATTTGAGATCTACAACTCTAAGGGAAAAAAATCTTGCATGGTATCAAAGTAATTGAAAATGTACAGGAGCTCATAATGACAATGAATCTTGCAATTTGGTTATTTTGGTCGAAAGAGGCATGTTAGTAAGGACACTGAGCAAGTTCCTTGTAATTTTTCCTTGAATGATATTGCATATACAAATACTTATAGTAATAACTTGCAAGGATTGAAGGAGGAGTTGAATGGGCCTAAACCACCATTCAACCCTCCTCAATCAAAGGAGTTCCCAAAAACACCCGACAAGAAGCAAGGAGGCCAAGTTTTCTTCTTGGTGCCAAAGGTGAGATTCTTTTTTTTTGAGTGGAAAGATTTCTTTTATTATTTTCAAACCATAAACCAAGATACAAGTTTAGCCTTCACTCCCAGCT
>JAULKM010166721.1:0-15996 GCA_032355605.1 Rubia tinctorum | reverse complement strand
ATTATTTAAAAAGTAATTATTTATATGTTGAGATTCATTTTAAAAGACTATCATAATTATATGTATCTCATTGCAATAGATAAAAGTAATAATCAAATGACCTTATTGCTCTCATTAATTATAAAATGTCCTCATTTAACAGTTAGTCGGTCTAAAATAAGATTTTTTCATGTATAAATTAATAAATAAATATATGTATATATATTTCTTTCAGAAATACTCTATCAATGTATAAAAAATTAACATTTTATTATTTCTGATTTTGTTATATATATTACAATGAGATATTTATGATTTTGATTATATCTTAATAAGTTACATATTTTAACAAGTTATAATTGATTATATATAGTAAAAAATTAAATCAGTAACATACTCGTATAATAATATTAGTAGGTTATTTTTAGACAACTTGGGTTCAGTTTAGTCAAAATGACTTCAATATTTCCGATTGACAAAACCATCCAGAAAACAAACAATTTCTATTGCTCAGGATAAAGTTTACTAAAATTCAGTCCAACTGGTTCGTAATGGTCCAAAACCAAAATAATTCTAGTCTGTTTGTAGTCCTAAATAATCACTAAACGGTTTGATCCTCGGTCCTAACTTTTTTATGACTCTGGTTCAGGTCCGTTTTTGTCCAATTTTAAACCGACGAACACCCTAATCAGAGACTAAAATCCCAAAACATTTGAAATTATAAAACCATTAAATTTAACATTGCTTGTCTTATTTATTTCAGTAGTTAGCAGTAGCCAGTAATAATAATTTAATACTATAGGTTGTTGGACACTCCTTAAGAATTCAGTCAACTAATTTTTTTAAAAAAATTAGTGTAGGTAATTTCAGCTCACTTACTTCCCATTTAATTATAATCGAGTGGGGCAAACCGAAAATTTAAGTACGAATTCAATTACTTCGGCCGTTTTTCTATTAATGGCACATCACTTTTACATGTTAGAATTTAGGAGATACTAAATGAGTGGATAAAATTGAATTGAAAGAAGGAATAGTAAAATGAGTGGATATAAAAACCTTAAACTTGCCATAACTAGAAAGTGTCACTATAAAATAAACATTCTAACTTAGAAGGTGTGCCACTAATAGAGAAACGGAGGGAGTACTTAGTTCCTCTCGTTCTTTTGAACTTCTCTTTTTAATTTTTTTTAACTTTTACAAATTCACTGTAATGTATATTTTTAATTAATTTTTTAAATTTTTAATTACATATAAAAATGTTGACAATGGTGGAACTAGAAATAAAATTCATGTACGTTTGGGGGTCACTGTTACATTAATTAGCTGGTTGGAATGCAAACATTTTGTACTGCATTGTTTGGTCCGGCCATAATAGTATCAAACAGTGCAAACAATAATAAAAATAAATCCTAAGAATATAAATTAATTACAATTTTATTAATTACCATTAATTTGATAAGGCAATGCCCACTAATCTACTTAAATATTTTTATCGACATTTAAAATTACAGTTCATCACTAAGAATACTTTTGCCTTTTCTTTTATATCACACAATTTTTTAACTTTAATTAAATAACTATTGATTCATCATCAACATATATTTCATATTCTTATCATTATATTTTTTATAACATAAAATATTTCTATACAATATTTATCACTATCATATGTAAAACACATATAAATTATTTTTAATTTTAATTTTAATAATAAATTATTATATATCAACCAACATTACGTCAATTTATGTTTCAATTAAATAAATGATAATAAATTTATAAATTTTCTTTATATATATATTGCATCATGTACAATTTTCAGATAATTATAACAAAAAGTGATTAGTTATTAAAATTATAAATTATGTTATATTATAAATTTTCGTTCATAAATTCGTTCATTGACACAGGTATTATCTAGTTTATGTCTAAAAGTTGATCGATCACCTCTTTGATTTTTCATATCACATTAACATACATAAATATTCGTACAAAAAGTAAAATTTATACATGATTCAACGAATCTATACCAAAATGAATCCAATCACAGATACATGCTAAAACTACCATTGTTTCA
Organism: Rubia tinctorum; assembly: GCA_032355605.1. Classification (NCBI taxonomy): domain Eukaryota; kingdom Viridiplantae; phylum Streptophyta; class Magnoliopsida; order Gentianales; family Rubiaceae; genus Rubia; species Rubia tinctorum. The sequence goes on along the minus strand of JAULKM010166721.1, from coordinate 13,940 downwards.
ACAAAAATGACACATTTATTTTTGACTCGCTCTTTTATGCAAGCTGATATGGTAGAGAATAATTGTGGGAATGTAAGGATATCTTGGGAAAGTCGTGAGTCAAGTCTAAAAGTTAAAGTTAAAGAGGATATTGTGAAATTAACATATTCTTTAGTATTTTGAGTAGTTTTTAAAGTATGTCATTTTAACTGGGACGGACGAAAAAGAAAATTATGTCATTTTTGTTAGGATGGAGGGACTATATTGACATCATAATGGTAAATTTTGTTCCTTGATGCGTCTCGAACTCGATCCAAGCCCCCAGATCTTGATCGCCTTGTTCCAGTCAACGATCTACAAAGGAAACAAACCTCGGAGTCCCCGGTGGGAGATTCTCCAAATGTCAAGCCAGTCTTAGGAAATGAGCTAGTTAGCCAAAAATAGGCAATAGACCGAATACCCAAAAATAGAAGACATGCCTTTCTATTTATACATTGCTAAAACCCTAATACCTCCAAATCTTAACCTAGCTCCATTTCTCTTTCCTCCAGGCCCAAAGACCACCCATGGTCTCATGGGTCTCGAAAGGTCTCTTTTGGACTTTTGGCCTTTCTAAAGGGTATTTGACATACTGGCCCAGTGTGGTTCATAACCTAATATGTCATCAAGGTACGGTTGGTAACTTCGACCTGTCCGTTTACCCGGGGGTGATACACAAATGTTACTTTCAATTGGATTTTGAACTCCTCGCACCAACTTTTGAAAGGGTCATTTGCGAACTATGTCCCATTATCTGTTATGAACGTTTTCGGTATGCCAAAGTGATAGACAGTGTTCCTCCAACAGAATGAGATAACAGCTTTCCCCTTGATGCTTGCTACCGGTTCTGCTTTGACCCATTTGGTAAAGTAATCCACAACCACTATCAAATACTTGAGCCTTCGTGGGGCCTCTGGGAAAGGCCCTACCAGATCGATCCCCTACTTGTCGAAAGCCAGGAGCTATGCATGTTGATCATCTCCATCTGTGGGAGATGGGTCATAGGAGCATGATTTTGGCATTGTTGGCAGGGTTGGATATACCGGTTAGCATTATCAAACATCGTTGGCCAATAATACCCTGCATGAAGCATATTTTTGCTACAGAACGAGCCCCCTGGTGAATGCCACACAACCCTTCATGTGCTTCCCGGATCAAATAGTGTGTGCGTGTCGTAGGGCGTAACGCATCGATGCAAAGGTTGCAAGTACCCTTTTTGATATAAGACGCCATCTTGTATGACATACTTTGGTTCCTTGAGTCGGATCTTCCTTGCTTTGAGATAATCTTCAGGGAGTGTTTCATCCTGTAAGTATCTAACAACTGGGGTCGTCAATGTTTCTTCTTTGAAGACTATCATCACTATGAGTTCCTCGAAGCTCCGATGGTACAAATTTTTGAATAGCATCTATTTCTGTGCCAATCCTTCCAGGTCTAAGGAAACCAACTTACTCAGGGCATTGGCTTTGTGGTTCTTCTCCCTTGGCACCTGGGTGAGAGTATAGGTTCGAAAGCATTTCAACATAGGCTTTACAATCTCCAAGTATCGCTGTAGACTAGCTTCTCTGACCTCGTATTCTCTATTCTCCATCCTCCCTTTCTGCTTAATTGGTTTGATTGAGGGATCAGTGTTTAGCTTGAGTAAAGCCAACTGTGCCGGTACTCCTGTCAAATCCGAAGTATCCTAAGAAAATACATCATAGTACCGGTCAAGCAATGCCTTCAGTTTTTCTCTCACCGCTTCTGGCTTCATCTTCCCAACGAGCATCGTTCCAAAGTTTCGAACAGGAAGCAATTGGGTATCGGCTAGTCCGACCTCCCCATGCACCGAGGCTACACCTTTCGTACTCCTTGCTCCATTTACATCCTCATAATTATAATTCCTTGCTGACATCTGGTCATCTCTAATGGATGACACCTCGTTGCTCATTGGAAACTTAATTAGCAAATGGTACGAGGACTACACTGCTCTCGCCTGACATATCCAGGGCCTCCCTAATGTCACATTATAGGGAGAGAAAGCGTCGATGTCTACAAAATTGCAGTGTATAGTAATTTCTTTATCTCATTCAGCCACCCTGACTGGAAAAGTGATTTCTCCTATTGGGTATACGATTTTTCCCGTGAAACCTGACAACAGAGAAGTCGACTTCTTCAAGTGCGTAATTCCGATTCTAAGTTGATCGAAATAATCCACAAATATAATCTTCACTCCACTTCCATCATCAACGAACACCCTTTTTTACCCACGAATTCCTAATCATTGCAGTAATTACCATATGGGGTATGCATGGGGAACCCTGTTTGGAACTGCATTTGCCTCCGAAAAAGTGATTGTCTCATCGGGTCAAAACCGCTTACCCCTCGGCTATCCTGTTGTGATATTCTAAGAATCCACCTTCACCACCGTGTTCGAAGACCTCTCTCCAACAACTCAGCTGATAAAATTAATCACCCTATGCACAACGGGGTTCCCGTCATTCTGATTCTGATTTTCTGCAGGATGATTCCGCTATGATTAATCACGATGCTCCTATCCCCGTTGGCCTCGATCTCCTTTAAGCCCATAATTGAAAAAAAATTGGAGGCCACCTATTTCCTCTCTAACGCCTCTGCCTCGAGGGATCATTCTAGACAGGCTGACAAAAGGGTTCTTTTAAAAGGCCTTCTCTCTCACACCTATTGATATCCATTCTCAGATAAGCACTCCTTCGTGTGATGGCCGTAGTCCCTATGATGATCACAGTACTTGCTGGTAGCTCTCATGTTAGCGAATACTCTGTTATCATCATTCATCGGAGGGGTAGGTTTAAAGATTCCCCTATGGATGCTCCAAATTTCCGTCGGGGAATGCCTCATGAGTGTATACTTCTCAAAACATGTTCTCTCCATTCGCCTCTTCCCTCGAGATCACCCGGTTTTGCATGTTTGGCCATCATCCCTTCTCTTTTCTTTCGAGTCACCTCCTCAACCTTTGAATGTTGCTCAATGACCTCTTGAAGGTGATGAAGCGTCTTAGGGGTCTTCGCTGTCATTTTCTTATCCAAGTCTTCCATTCCTAGCAGATAGACTTGGATAATTTCATTCTTCGTACCTTCAATAACCCCAAAACTTTCATCAACATATCTATGTTAAAAAGCTGCAGTAGAATCCTCCTGCCTCTGCTTCATCTGATACAGCTCCGTCAATGTCATGGTGAATTTCTTCTTCTGGAAATATTGACTCAAGAGAGCTCCACAAAAGTCTCTGTACAATTGCAGTGATCCTCTTGGAAACTTGTTAAACCACTCCTATGCTTTTCCATGAAGGCAGCTACCCACCAGCTTACAGGTCCATTTCTCATCGAAGTCTCGAGAGTTCATCAAACTAAGGAAGATCTGAATGAATTCTCTGGAGTACGTACCTCAAACATAGGTAGGCAGCTCCTTTGGAGGCTTCGTGTCCCCTGGCCAATGAACTATCGTCACAACTGGGCCAAACAAGAGCATGCAGTCTGACCAGTCTGACCGATTAGTCTATCCAATTCCCTTCCTAGAGCACTGTCAGTCTCACCAAGCACGTGGTTACTTCCCTGGTTTGGTCCTCTACGAGGATCCTCATTCTGGATAACATACATAGGCTGAGAGGTGACCTGTATTGAGTCAAATCCAACCTTCACATTTCTGGAATATCCAAAGGGCATAGTTCCCTATATGTGGTAGTCTAGAAATTCATGACCATGCCCTGCTGGGTTTGACTAGTTAGGGGCACCCATCGAAGGCATAACTCCTCGAGCATGCTCGATGCCTGTGGCCAGGTACGTGGGCTTCGAAGCAGTCATAGGATAGCTCAGCTACATATGATCAGGGAAAGAGGGTTGTGACCTTGGTTGTGCGGCTTCCCTAGCATATCCCAAATACGAAACTTCAAGCATTTGGCTTGCCAAATGCAAGGCTATGGCATTTGTCTCCAGGGCCAAAGTTGAAACAGGGGTCATCGAAGTCACCACCGCCATTGATTGCCTAAAGGTCATCGAGGGAGAAATAACCCGATACCCTGCTGCTAACAACATCTGTGTCATCTGGTCGAAGCCCTGCAGTGGTATTACTACCGGACTCCCAAGGCTCCGTTGCTCCTGGATCCTTCGCTCATAAGCCTCGACACGTGAGTCACCAAAACACTCAGTGAGATGGCCATCCACTCCCCGCGATCCGAACAACGGTACCGCGATGCCAACTCCCACCGTTGGTTCTATAGTAACCTCAATGTCCTTCGATGTTTCAGGTGGAATCCTTGCCTGCGATCCTTCAACCACATGAATCAACCGGTTTAGATATGGTGAAGCCCCCACCGGAGCAACCTCTACACCTTTCGTTGATGCAATAACATCCATCTTCTTCGTATGCTTAGACCTATACAAGATCTGACTTCACCTTTAGCGCCAGTCCCCTTAACCTTCAACCTCTCACTCCACCGAGTAGAAGTTGTGGATGCAGACATACACCAAGAGATCTAGATCTGGCTTAATCAGGTCCCACTGGGCGTGCCAATTAATGTGTCTCGAACTCGATCTAAGCCCCTAGACTTTGATCGCCTTGATCCAATCAACGATCTGCAAAGGAAACAAACCCTGGAGTCCCCGGGGGGAGATTCTATGATGGTCAAGTCTGTCTTGGGAAATGAGCTAGCTAGCAAAAAATAGGCAATAGACCAAATACTCATAAATAGAAGATATACCTTTCTATTTATACCTTCCTAAAACCCTAGTACCTTCATCTCTTAATCTAGCTTCATTCCTCTTTTCTCATGGCCCAAAGGCCACCCATGGTCTCATGGGGCCTCGAAAACTCTTTTTTGGACTTGGAGCCTTTCTAAAGGGTATTTGACACACAGCCCCAGTGGGGGTCGTAACATAATATGTCATCATTCCTTACTCCCTCCGTCCCAGTTCAAATTGCACATAATCTTTTTCACGCTCATCGAGAAACTTGTCTAATCGTTAATATGTTTAACTACGTATAATAACCGGCAAACAAAAAATTACTTTTAAAAAACTACTTGTTATGACGAATCTAACAATATCACATACGATATTATTATTGTTTATATATTTACTCAAATATGCGGTCAAAGTTTGATAGATAATAGTGTCAAATAGTAAGTGTGCTATTTGAGGTGGGACAGAGGGAGTAATATAATTGAAGATCACAAATTCACAATCAACCTGAACTATCAAATTTTACAATCAATGCAACATATAATGTTGTCATATCCAAGCAGTGGCGGAACTAAATCAGGGCGGTCCGGTGCGGCTGTCGAGTAATAATCTTGGATGGATTGGCTGAATTGGTTTCTATTAAAACCCTTTGTCTTTTCCTTTTATCATCAATGATCCTACAATTTGGATTCATAGTATCTAACACACGAAAATATATTCGATAACATATACACATGACTTCAGTTAACTTGGATAGATATATTCGATAAGGTTGATTTCATAATACGGTTTCCAGGAAATACTATTTAGTAACACATTTTCCTTGCAAGTGCCCATGTCAGCCGTTAAAGCATGTAAAATATTGGGGTCAGATAAAGATATAGTTAATTTGGATTTGACATCAAAATAAATAATACCATATGCCAGACTTGACTGCATAGTACCAATTAAAAATTGTCTCCAATCTAAGTTTCTAGCATCTCTAAGGACTGTCATAAAACTTTCAGGGAGACCCTCCATAGTTAAAGGTTTAAAAGCAATTTGAACTAAACCAATATGTAAAAATTTGTAATAAAGCTTTTGATATCTTTCAATATCAATATCAGAAAATAACTGTATAGTATTTTCTTGATTATCCATCTGGATAGATTCTTCAAAAGTTTTTAAAACATGTCTATTTCTGAAATTTTCAAGAATACCATGGTTATAATTTTTTTTTATAGAAACTGATGAAATTTTCCATTTATTCAACGCATCAAGCTATCGTGGAAGCTCATATTCTTCCAATCTAGCATTCTTAACATTATGTTTATAATTTTGTTTGAAAATATTCATCATGTTTAATGATAAATTATACTATCTAGAAATACCCTGTACAACCATAGCTCTGATACCATTATAGGTTCAGGGTTTAGATCAACTTCATATATTCGGAATTTATCTCAAATCCATACAAATTTAGTTATAGCTAGTCCAATGCAAAAACGGCCCGAAACAATGCCTGGACGCCTAACCACGACTTTAACGACTGACATGGGCACTTGCACGGAAAATGTGTTACTAAATAGTATTTCATTGAAACCGTATTATGAAATCAATCTATCTGCCTTCCTTTTGTAGGAGCAAGTGTATTTCCAGATAGTATAAACTTATTAGCCTATCATTAAAATTGCTAAATGCAATTAATAAAATTTAAAGTACTTGAAGCTTGTCCGCAATAAGAAGGGAGATGTGAGAATGCTGAATTTTATTAACAAGAGATTTACAATGTTTGGTATTTTGGTTCCAAGACTTGGTTCGCATCTAATGAGAAAGCTCCCCTTTATAGATGAAGAGGAGCTTCATGAATCAATTAGCACGATTAAAAACAGATAAAGAACTTTACAAATTATTACAAACAAACAAAGAACTTTATAAAAGAATCAACTTTATTAAAGTTGATAATGTCTTTATTAAAGTAGTGGGACAATTATGCCCAGCCTTCTCTTTACCCACTCCATTATTGATGGAGAGTCTTGATTATTCCAGCATTTTTAGCTTTCCTTTCGACCCCACCTCTTCCCTTTTGGACTTAGCCTTCTGTAACACAGCTTCAATTAGATTGTCGAACAGATCTTCTGTGGTTGGCCAAATCATGTCTTCATCCAACAGATTTGATTCTCCAGCTAGGCAATCATAAGGGGTTTCTCTTGAAATTCTTTAGAAAGTCAGTTTTAAATTTGTCAAGATAAGCTGTCATCAGATCCTTTTCAGAAATTTGAGGATTCTTCATTTTAAAGTTATTTACCAATTTGGAGAAGAATGAAGACGTATCATCTTCTTGGCCCTGATTCTTCACATTGTGAATGGATTTTAAGGACTTGTTTAAGGAAGTAATATCTTCTTCCAACTGGGAACCATACTTTTTTGTTGGATCTTCTTTATCTTGGTCTAAAAGTTTGAACCAAAATATGGTAAGGAATTTCCTTTTAAAGCAGAGAATGCCTTCAAAATTTTTACATGCTTCTGGAATCCACTTCCATATCCATGGGATACCTATCTGCATGAAGAAAAATAATGATGCAGATCCTTCGATATAATCGGAGGGGTTGTCGGGAGTAACACATGGTGTCATATATACCCATTCTTTATAGAATCCCATATAAGGGTCTGACAGGACTTGAATATCAGGTACGATTATGTTCCACCATGGAAATATCCATCCAGAAAGACTTTGGCCATTTTGGTTGTTCCTGAAAATCTCGAGATTGAATTTAATCCACCATGTGTGAGCATGCTTCTTGTTCTCATAATAAAATGTATGAGTGAAAGCATCGATATAATCGTAATAATTAAAAGCCATCTTCATGGATGTCTTTGGAATTATGAATTCCTTTGATCGAAATGGGCTGATACCCCAGTCGTAGGGAGATATTATCTTCCTGAAATAGAACTTTGAAAATCTCTTTTATGCTTTTGGCTTATTATCCGGGAACGAAGTGATGTCAACAATACATGTTGTCTTGAGAATGTATTCATATTACATCCTGTTTTTCCCTCTTTAAAGGGATAGCAGAAATTTTCTGCATAACAATTCATGAGAAGCCATGGGTCATTGAGGTAATTTTTATCCTCATGAGTCAAGTAAATTATTACTTCTTCGTGTAACTGAATCAAATATTGATTCTTGTCATCGTCCAGCTGTTGGAGTTTCCGGATGTATGAATCTTGTTGTTGGCTTGATGAGCATGTTTCCATGAGTATGACTCTTGGAATATTGGAAGGATTGGGAGCATTACTCCCTCCTTTATCGCGGCCTTGGTCGGAGCCTCGACCTCTGCCTCTACCCTTATTAGGAGTAGGCATTGTCCATGCAGGATGCATGATATTATTCCTGCAAATATTTACGGGTCAGAAAATCTTGTAATGAATTATCTTTTCCGTTGAGATATTGAATTTCAAAATCAAATGGGGCTAAGTGTTCCTGCCATCTAGGAAACATTTTCTTAGAAACACCATGTTTAAAATATTTTTGGAACATAAATTTAACTGCATTGCAGTATGTTATTATTAAAAAAAAATTATTGTAAAGATCATCTTGGAATTTCAGGACACATTTAACTATAGCAATAATTTCTTTGGCTATGGTAGCATAATTTTTCTGACTATTAGTCCATTTACCAGAATGATATCTGATCAAATACTCATGCTTAGTATGGGGATTTATCTGTTTAAGAATTCCACCATAACTTATATCAAAAGTATCAGTTTCAACAATCTTTCCCCATTCAGGGTTTGCAAGCATAAGACATGGCAAGACTAGAACATTCTTTTATATTTTTTGTACTGCCCGGGTATGAATTTCTTACCATGGTTTGGCAGATTTTTTTAGTCTGTCATATAAGACGACAACATCTAAAGATAAGATAAAATTTTATAATAAGCAGAAATATAATTCAAACTTCCCAAAAATCTTTGTAATTGGGTTTTGTCAAGAATTTCATCAGGAAACTTTGAATCAAAGTTCATACACCTTGTAATAGGAGTAATTTTCCCTTGATTAATTATATGACCCATAAATTTTATTTTTGTCTGAAAAATATTCAATTTTTATTTGGAAATAACCAAACCATTTGTTCTTACTAATTTCTTGAAAATTCCAAGATGGTTGATGTGATCTTGAATGTTTTTTTGAGAAAATTAGAATGTCATCAATGTAGACAATGATAAAATCACTATAAGGATTAAATATGCCGTTCATGACATGTTGAAATTCTGAAGGAGCATTCTTTAAACCAAAGGCATTACATTCCATTCATAATGGACAAATGGTACTGTAAAAGCAGTTTTATATCTATCAGACTTATTAATATGAATTTGCCAAATACCTGATTTTAACATCAAATTTTGAGAATGTATTTGATTGGTATAACCTATCCAATAAATATTTTTTATTAGGTATTGGGTATCTAATCCACTTTAAAACCTTATTTAGAGGTTTATAATTTATGACTAATCTTGGAGTTCCACGCTCCTACTCATTATGTTTATTAACATAGAATGCAATGCAACTCTAAGGAGAACTGGATGGACATATTAGTCCTTTTCCTATTGAAGTATCAATTTCCTTTTTGTAAATTTCTAAACATTCCTTATTCATTTGACAAGGCCTAGCCTTGGTAGGAATATTTTGTTCCTGAAAATCTTACTCATAAGGAAGGCAAACAATATGCTTCTTTCTATTCCAGAAAGCAGTGGGTAAATCATTGCAAATAGATATAGAGAATCATGTTCAATACTTTTGATCTTATCCCGTAATTTAGGATTTTCTAACTGATCATTAATATTAGAAGTCATTAATTCTTGTTGCAAATAACACAAATGTTGTTTTTTTATTCTGCACAAGAGAAATGATAGTATTATTTTTTTATAATGTGAAATCCAAGGGAATGTTATAGTTTCTCCCCTATATGTTCCTGAAAAATTCTATTCATAAATATTCTTTAAATCCATTAATCCATTTATAAAAGGTAATCCAAGAATAATATCATTGGCCAATTTTTTTACTAGAACAAAAGATTGTTCAATACATATTTTACCATGGCAAATATAATCACTGAGTAATTTGTAAGATACTTGTAAATTACCTCCATCGCCACCTGTTATTCTTCGAGTAGTTTCAACAAAATATTTTGTCGGGATTAAACCTTTTCGAATGCAAAATAAATCTGCTCCTGAGTCTATAAGAGTAGGAATGCTTTTATAAATTGTAATTTTATCAATTAATAAACTGATTTGAGTAATTCATTTCTGCCGGGAATAAAAATTAATTGCTCTCATAAAATCAGTTTCTTCCATTGGATAAGAAGTGGAAGGTATATCAGGAGTATGATTCACCTGTCTTGATTTAAGAATCGTGATTCTATTTTCTAAAATAATATATTGGTTCTGAAGTAAGGAAACTTCAGCTTTAAGATCATGGATCTCTGCTTTCAATTCTTGAACATAAATGGGACCGTTCTGATTCCTCCTTTTCTGTAGTTCTTCTACAATAGCCGATAAATTGTAGGGAGGATCAATTCTCAATTTAATTTTAGAAGGAATTCCATCACTTTTTTCTTTCTCCTGAGCTTTGAATAAAGCTTCAATGAATTTAGCTTTCTGAGATTTATTCTGGATATTATCCAGGAGTTCACTAATTTCTTCACCACTTATAACATTAATTTTGATATTAGAGAACTGTGCTTGGAGTTTATAAAACTCATCATCTGTTTCATTCTAGCTCTTGATAACCTGACAGTTATCCTTTGAAGTACAAGCACAAGGATTTTCTTCTTCTTCTATGGAGGAAGAATAAATATCCTCATAATCAGAGGAGCTTATAACTTCCTCAGAATGATCATAATCATCGGAGGAGGCAATCATTTCTAGTAATTCATTTTTAATATTCTCATCTATGTTGAGAGATCTTATTTTATCTTTTTTATTTTTACATCTGTTTGCATAATGCCCCTTTTCTCCACAAGCATAGCAAGTAGGAAGTTTTTTCTCTTTTTTAGGGAAATAACTGTTTCTTTCATTTTTGGCTCTCTTTTTAGCAGCATATTTTTTTGTAAGGGTCAGATTTATATATATTTTTTATAATATTCCATTTTATGGGGTTTTATTGGGGTTTCCCTCTTTTTTACCATTGGATGATAGGATGGTTGATCGAAAGCAAATTGTTGACAAAATTCTCCTAATTGGATTTTTTTCCTAACAACCTATGCTTCTTAAGTTGTTTCTGTAATTTCATATCATTACAAAGGGTTAAACTTTCTTCCATGCATTTTCCTATTAGTTGACCATAGGAATAAAGATCCCATTGGATCTGAGAATTTCTAGATTCTCTTTTTAAACTTCTCTTAATCCTTTCAGCAAAAAGAGAGGGAAGGCTATCAACGAATCTAGCTTTCCAGAAACTTCTATTAGCTTCTGGGAGATTTAAAACTTTGCTTAGGAAGACATCCTTATACCATATGAAGGAGGTAAGGGTAGGACACCTATGATTTTGTAACAAAATTCTGATATTAGCATAATTAGTAGAATAGCTACCAGTAAAATGTTCCAATACTTTTAAAACTAAAGTAAAAACAGCATTAGGCTTAGTTTCGTTACCTTCCTATTTAATAGCACCTAATAAGAATAGAAGCTTTCTGGTCCTGGGTAAGATAATTATCCCACCTACTTTTAGTTGACCAGTGAAACCAGCAGTGATCATTTGTACAATATGTGCATCACTTTGATTATTACCTTTAGTGGCAGTAGCATACATAATCATTTTTTGACAGGTTCTAAAATTTTGACTATCAGCACCACCATCAATATTCCATTTAACAATTTTGGTACCCGTATAGGCAGTAGGGTCATTTCTATAAGCTTGTTCTTCAACCAAAATATCCATAGGAGTTGGTCTAGGGTAGTAATAACTTTCTAAAGCAATTCTAGGTTTCCAATTACTTTTCATAGCATTAATTTGTTCTTTTCCTTTATTTGCAGTTATCATTATAACAGTAGAACTACTAGTTCCAATATTAGGGTTATCAAAACCAGACTTTTGGGTGGTAATTTTTAAATTTTTAAAATTGAGAAAGAATTTCTTCAATATTTTCTAAAGAGAGATCTTTTTTCTTTTGTAGATTAATACCATCCATAGAAGGAGGTGGTTGGATATTGGATGGAATTTTCAAAGGTTTTTCCTACCGTGGTGTACTGGAATCTTTAGTCCTCTTAGTCTCTATAAGAGATCTTAGCCTATCAACCTTTTCATGTAACAAATTCATTTGTTCTCCAATAATTTTAAGGTGGATATTTGTATAATTATTTTGTCTAAATAAACCATTGATGTGATCAATTGTAGGGACATTGGCAAGAGGTTGATGTAAAATTTTCATAAAAGGCTGAGCCTATAAATCATTGTTACTATTATATTTTTTAAAGCAAATGTCTCATCCGGAGGATATAAACTCCTAAGAACTTTTTTGGAATCTAAATGCTAACTACTTTCAATAACATTTATATTAAGAAGGATATAATCCTCTACAAACCATCTAACAAAAAGTTTAAAATCTTGTTTGGCTTGTAGTTCTGCATAAAATTGGTCTCTAATAGCGCACGCTTCTTCTTTTTTAAAGAATGAAAAAAAAAACCAGTTTCTGAAAAGATCATAGTCTTTACTATTGAAATCTTCCTTACTGATCTTTCTAAGATCATATCTAGGAGAATAATCTAGAGTAAAATGTGAAACTTTGCTTCATTCAATTTTTTCCCATTCTACCCTATCCATCTTTAAAATAATCAAAATATCTCATTTCACTAGGTGATGGATCTATTATAGGATCAGTTTTTACTCCTACCAGGATTTGGTTATTGATTGGGTGTATTTTGTACACATATTTTATGTACTTTTATGAGATGCTTTTTCCATTTGATGTGCACGTAGGTGTGTTTTTATGCAGGAAATCATTAGATTGTGCGCTGAGCGTGAGGAGCGATAAACTATACTCTTTTTCCCTTAACCGTGGTTTTTTCCCACAGGGTTTTCCCGGTAAAGTTTTTAATGAGGTAGTGTGTTCCAATGGAAAATGTTCTTATCTTACCTTCCGGTGAGGGATATAAAACATTATTCCAGAACGAATCTCAAAAGCATTTGAATCGTGCTACGGAGAAATTGAGCTTATTTAGGTTAATGTGAAGAATGTTAATTTTGAGAATAGAAGCCCAATATGAAGACCAAATTAATTGGCCCAATAATATTTTCTTTTTTTTAGTTGGATTTGTCATCAGGGTTATTGTAATATCTACTATATTATAAAAGCGAGAATGGGAGTTCTACAGTAGAATTTTCGCTTGCAAAAACTTTCGCTAAAAACGCTGCGTTTTGGCTCCCTCTTCTTTACCGCGTTTTGGCTCCGCTGTCGTTCTTCACATGATTCCATTCTTTCTTTCTTTCCCGCTGTCCCGTGTGATTTCCTGTATTCCTTCCTCTCCTCATCGTTCCCGGATAGTGGTGGACTTTCCGAAGAAGATGGCATCGGCAATGAAGTTGGTGACTCTGGATTGCCAGTGGAAAGACCCGTGACCGACGGAAGACCTACCTTGGAAGGCTCAGTGTTTCCCGTCCGTCCGACGTTGTCGGCGTCCAATTCGAAGGTAAAAATAGTTACAGAAATGGCCCCCTTTTCTCTTCTTTGTTTTCTTCTCTATTTGAATACTCTTTCGTTTCTGTCCCTCTTTCACCAGCCTGCTTCGTCGACCAAAGCGCAGCATTTCTCCTCTTTCTCCTGTTTTCGATATAGTATTTGTTGTTTTTGTATTAGTAATTTCGTTGTATTTGTAGAGGTCTTTGGTGCGGATAATGACGTTGCCGCGAAGTTAGGTTTTGATGTAGTGGCGGAACAATTTATTGAGGAGTGTAAATCTAAGGTTGTAATGTACAAGCATAGAAAGAGAGGGGCTGAAATTATGTCTGTTACTAATGACATTGAGAACAAATGCTTCGGGATTGTTTTCCGAACTCCTCCGTAAGTAGCGCAATGCAATGTATTACCATATTTGTATTGTTTATATGCTCTTTAATTTGAGATAATGTGATTGTAGATTCTGATTCCTCTGTAAGTAGCTTATTTCCGTATTTGTAGTGTTTATATGTTCTGTTAATTTGAGGTAATGTGATTATAGATTTTGATTCCTCCGTATGTAGCTCATT
>JAULKM010166712.1:0-15997 GCA_032355605.1 Rubia tinctorum | reverse complement strand
ATGAGTAGGATAGAGAGAATCAAATGGGGTCCATGGAGTGGTTTGAGAGTGGTTTCCACCATTGTGGAGAGAAAAATGAAGTGTTTTAGTTGTGGTTTGAATTGATGAGGTGGATGAGAGAGATTGATTATTTAATTAACTGAAACCACAAAAGTGGTTTGGAAGTGGTTTTACCACTGCATATGGTCTGAGGAATGGAAACCCCGTAGCAGCTTCATAGATGAAACGACAGCATCGTGGCACGGCGGGGCAGAGAAGAGAGGAGTGGCGGAGAAGAAAGCTAATTGGTGAAAAATGATTTCAGCAAAAGTTATGGAAAAGATTCGGATGCAGCATTATTACCCGATATTAGGCTTATGCCCCATAAACAAGATCCGCAAATTTCATTTTATTTAGTAATAAACTAGAACCACTAGATTAAATGAATCAACAACTCAGATCTATTCTCACATAAGTGGATGTTCTCACATAAGTGGATGTTTTCACATAAAATAAGTGTACTCACATAATCCCAATTCTATATATATATATATACTATACATGATCAATCATAACTTATACAAATATTATAATATGTTATTGATCAATCATAACTTGTTAAAATATATAACTTCTTAAGATATAATTAAAATCTTAAATATCTCTTGTACTATAAATACACACACACACATATCATCTCAAGCATCATATAATAGAAATTGTTTGATTTCTGAATGGTATTTTCAAGCAGGTATACTGGAGTTATTTTGACTAAACTAAACCTAAGTTGTATAAAAATAACATGCTAATATTATTAGTAGGGAAGAATTCTCTCTAGCTACAATGGGAGAAAACATCTTACTATGTGTTTCTTCATAACCCTACCAATTTCTTGATCGGTTTATTCCGCTATGGGCAAATCGGGGAATAGAATGGGTAGGAAGAAAACTATTCAAACTATGAGAGAGGAGAAGAAAGAGATGGGGGATGTAGCTGTGAATCTATCAAGAGGAAACAAGGAAGAAAAGAGAGAAATCTAGAGAAATGAGGAAGCTGAGAGCATGATGATGATCAGAAACAATGATCAAACACCGATTTAGGGTGAAAATATGGAAGGGCGGAATCTAATTGTGAGGAAGACGTTGTCGTGGAGTAAAAAAAATGGAGAAGGGGGAGAAAGAGGAGGCTAAAAAATGGAGTTCTTTCCTTGAATCTCATAAAGAGATACAACAGTACGAGACAGTAAAAATAGATGGAATGGAAATCGGGAAGATTTCAGAGGAGGATGTTGAACAGTGGGAGAACTGTATAGTTTGTACAACTCTGGGATGCAACCCTCCATACAAAGTACCGGAAGGTTTCTTTCATAGAATTTGGGGCAAGAAAATTGTTAAAATTTGGCAATTATAGAAAGGTTTCTTCATGATTAAACTGATCTTTGAACTTGTCTGCAACGAAATTGTGGAGAAAAGTTTGATAATTTTTTATGGTAAATAGGTTATAGTGAAGCGATGGGAAGATATTGAACTGAGTGAACCAGATTATATTCCAGTATGGGTTCAACTCTCTAGCTTACCCCTTGCATACTGGAAACCTAAAACAATATGCAAGATAGTTAGTTCTCTGGGAAAACCTTTGAGCCTAGATAGAGCAACTACAGAGAAGGAAAGACTAGCTTATGCCAGAGTGCATATTGAGCTGAAAATAGAAGAAAAAGTACTGGAATATATTTCATATATAAATGAGAAGAAAACAATACTCCGGCAAAAAATAGTGTTTGAATGACAGCCTGTAATGTGTGTTTGTTGCAGAATGTATAGTCATATTGAAGATGAGTGTAGGAAAAAGGATCTTCAAGGAAAGGTGGTAGAGAAAACACAGGTGAAAAGGCAAACAAGCACTTAGATATTCATACATGTTAAAATTAAGGGAAAAAAATCTGAAAAGGTTGATGTGATGGAGGATAAAGGTAAAGCAGTGGTGATGATTGATGAAGGGCAAGAGAGCCAGAAAATGCAGGTGGAACTAAATGGAGTAAAAAGTGGTAGAAAGGAGGAAAACTCTAGAGAGAGGAAGATCAAACCACCTGATATATGAATGTAGCAACATGGAACATAATGAGGGTTGAATAAAAGGGCAAAGCATAAGGAGGCTAGAAGGTTTTGTCTGAAAAATTAAATTGGCCTGCTGGGTATACTTGAAACAAAAATTAAAAAAGAGATAGAGGAAGAAATATGGAGAAGTATTGGATTGGGGTGGAACTTATCCACTAACAGTAATGCAGAGAAGAGAGGCGGAATATGGGTAGTATGGAGGCCAGATTACTATGAGATCAATATACTCAATAGTAATGAGCAATGGATGGATCTGGAATGTAGGAGGGTGGAGGATGATGGTAAATTCTATTTTACCATAATCTATGGAGGGTTTTCAAAAATACTGTAGAGGAACTGGAATTGTTGGAGATCGGGCAATTGGGGTACAATACACATTGAGTAATAGGAGGTTTGATGGGGAAAATATACTAAGCAAGATTGATAGGGGCATGGTGAATAAAGAATGGCTGGACTATTGCAGATATGGAAAAGAAATTCTGAGCAGAAAGGTTTGTACAAACTGTGTCTCGAAAGAAACATGAGAGTGTTCAAAGGAGGAGAGTTGAAAGCAGAAACCTTAGCTTATCAGATACAGATGGAGGTGAAATGGAGAATGGAAGCAAGAAAGGAAAGCTGAGGATAAATTAGTAGTATAGTTTCCATTTACTGAGTTTCTTTGTAATAGACTTAGAGTAATGGTCTAAATTTTGTAAGTTTTGGTTCATTTGATCTTAATAGAAAAGCTCCTTACTAAAAAAACATACTAATATTATAATATGTTACTAATTTAATTTTTTACTGTATATAATCAATCATAACTTATACTAATATTATAATATGTTACTGGTTTTAATTCTTTACTCTATATAACCAATCATAACTTGTTAAAAATATATAACTCCTTAAGATATAATCAAAACCTTAAATATCTCATTGTACTGTATATATATCACTAAAGAAAATTTAAAGAAACACGTAATCTGAAATAACACAATATTCAATTTTTTTAATACATTGATAGAGTACTTCTGATAGAAATATGTATACATATTATTATTTATTAATTTATACATGATAAAGTCTTGTTTTAGACCGATCAACTGTTAAATGGGGAAATTTTATAATTAGTGAGACAAATAAGGTCATTTGATATTTACTTTTATTTATTGCAATGAGACACATATAATTATGATAGCCTTTTAAAAATGAATATAAAAAATAAATAATTACTTTTAAAATAACTTGAATGAAATAAAAGCAATCAATTTTATTGTATTCAATATTTAACGATTTCTAACTATCTCGTATAGTTTTTCTTAGATGTCTAAACTTTGAAATTTTAAATAAAATTATTTTTTTTTAATTTAAATGTAATATACAACATGTAAAAAAATGTAATCCTAATATTTTGATTAGAATAAATTACTTATATAACCCTGAGTTCTTTGTTATGTGCAGATATAACCCTAGGTTTTTTGAAAGTGCGGTTGTACTCAAAGTCATTGAAGTAAGCAGTTGTACCTAAAAGAATTAGGAGGAAAAACGTGGGTACTCGGGTATAAGTTTGCATATTTTGGCCGGCCATGTGTATATCTGCCTTTTTAAAATTCAGCCATGGGTATATTAGCACTTTTGAAAAATTGAGGGTTATATCTGCACTTTTCAAATAATTGAGGGTCATCTAAGCATTTTACTCTTTTAATTAATAACATGGCGCAACGTGCGAAAGTACTCCGCTAGAAAAGAATATACAAAATGCTAATAGTAGTGGAGCGGAAAATAGTCCTTTACCTTCTTCTTTCGCGCGGATTTGATTTGAGCAGTTTGGTTACTTTTCCCGTAAAAAATCCTTGTTTTCAAAGTAGATATGTTACAAATTTTGTGTTTTTTTCATAATGAAGATGGGATTTGTTCGATTTGATCAATTTTGAGTTTAAGAAGCCATATTCATCTGTTCTTTGTAGTTTTAGATATACAAACGGGTGCTTGAAACTTTATTCGAGGCTTTGATTGCTCTGGGAGATCAGGTTTCACTCTTCCCTTTTTTTTGTTAAGAGAAGGTTTTGTGAAGTAGATTAGACCTTTGTTTGGCATATTTGATTATTTTCTCATGTTCTGTATGCAAGATTACATCCGGTTTTTGGGAAGAAGTCAAAGTTTTCTAAGTTTAAAGGTGTCACTATGTATGGAGCACAAACTAGCAGGGTGATAAAAAAATGCTCTACCTTCTCTCTAACTCTCTCTCTCTCTCTCTAGGATCTTCCTAGTTTGAAGTTGATCAAACCTTCATCTCCCTCAAATCATCTCTGATTGAGTTTGATCCCTTTTTGAAAATCAAAATTTGAATTTCAAAATATCTTCTATAATCAAAATTATGAAGGCAAATCAATTAGGATCCTTGATTGGATGTTCCACTGATGTTAGACCAATCTCAAACACTATTTATCACCATCTCCGATACACACCAGCACTCACTATTTCCATCTTCATGAACAATAAACTCCCTATACAATCAATTTTGGTTCTAGACTACCAAGCTATCATGTCTTTGTGTGATGTGATCATTGTTGGCTACAATGATTTGAACATCTCGGAAGCAGAGGATCCCTGCATTGATGAGCCACCATCCAACAAATAAAGTGGCTTGATAGGAAGG
Organism: Rubia tinctorum; assembly: GCA_032355605.1. Lineage (NCBI taxonomy): Eukaryota > Viridiplantae > Streptophyta > Magnoliopsida > Gentianales > Rubiaceae > Rubia > Rubia tinctorum. The sequence continues at coordinate 11,266 of JAULKM010166712.1, read as the reverse complement.
AGGAAATTCCTTCTTGCTACAAAAATTCTGACCTGAAAAGTTAAGAAGTTGGATTATATAATAACCACGTTGATCAACGCTTGGAGGTGCAAAGTAGTAACTGGCATTCCAATGGGTGACAACCTGGCTCTATTTGAGTTTGACAAGCTAGCAGACAAAGATAAGGTGATGGACAACTCACCATGGTGCTTCGAAGGTAGTTTGGTGGCCTTAAAGAACACAGATGGAAACACACTCATCCAAAAAATCTAGTTTGTTGATCAGTCATTCTAGATACATGTTCATGGCCTTCCATTAAGGCCCATGAATCCGTCATCTGCATTCTTGATAGGAGATGAACTAGGTATTTTTGTCAGGGATGCAGAAAACAAACATGGGGATTGTGAAGGAAAATCACTAAGGATAAGAGTATGGCTAGATGTTAACAATCCACTGCCCAGGATTTGCAATTTTTGTGATGTCCTAACAGACACAATCTGGAAAATCTATTTCCAATATGAATGTTTGCTAGCATACTGTGAACTCATGTGAAGTTAGATTGTGCCCAGAAGAACAAACCTTGTGGGAAGGTTTTAATACCCATGGGGTTCAAAAAGTGGATCAGTTTTGAGAATGATAATCCATTATCACAACCTATCCCTGGAGTTATACAGCATAGATGCTGACAAGAGCAACAACCTGGAAAATTGCAAATTGGAGGTATTGTCCTTTCTCAGGAATTGCCCCAACGAAGAACTCATGCCGCATCACCTGCAGGAGAATTAATGGAGACAACATCATATCAGGACAACGGATGCAATGGTAATGACAAATGAAGGGTGAAGAAAAGGCACAATCCCAGCAAAAAGACGTTACCCCATGAACGGAAGTAAACGGCACCCAAAAAGGCAATATTCATGGAAGGCCAGTGTCAACAGTAAAAGCAATAAATGTGATGGGGGAGGAATTTACTTCATCAGCAATTGATGGTTCAGCTTTCGATATGGAGGTTTCTTAAGATTTTGATATTGATATATCTGATTTATTGTCCCCATTCACCCCCTCTGCAACAGGCAATAAAATAGTACAACCTTTAATATCGACTATCCCACATTGTCGATCGTTGAAATTTGTGGCGCATGATGAAACAACTATCAAAGAATTGGCGCAACATTAGATCAATCAGCTTTGGGATTTGCCAGAAAATTTATTCTCCTAAGCAATAGTTCCAAATTTGCAGGATTTAAAGCATAGGGACCACCTCCTTGTTTGGAAAATGAAATTCCAAATATTGTGGATTTAAGATATGATGAGAGTTGCTTAATTTTGGATATAATCAACCGCTGCCCAGGAAAGGAAGGTGCTCAATTTACAAAACAACCAGCTCAAAATGTCACTGTGCTAGGCGCCACTGGCAATGAATTGAACTCAGGCATGGCCAAGTAAAATATATATTGAAGAGATGATAACGCTGACGGTGAGGAGATGATAACTCAGGAAACGAACTGGAGAGGGGTTTAGCTCCAACGGACAGGGTTTCCATTCACAAATTCGAGTGGATTGAGAGATTCCTTCTTCTATACCCAGCCAAAAAAGAGGATCACAAATCTTACGCCTTCACTGACGAAAAAATTAAGGTTGCGCAGTTCTATTTGTTTCGCTGTAAGGTTGACTCTGGAGAAATAAAATCCTTTGTCCAATAAGCTTTCTTCGGCGGGTCTTCTTCAGGCTAACACCAACCTTCTTCCAGTGGGTCTTCTTCCACTGGGTATAGCTCCGGCGCCCCATCATCTAAATCCCCCTGCTCGGGTAGCAGCTCGGCCAACACCAAAGGAAGAAAACCCATTGCTTTTTGGTGATTCAAAAATAATATGTACTAAGCATAAATTGGATGGGTCTCTAGAACATATTAAAATGATGGAAAATAAAAAAACCAGGAAGCCCAGGAAATATTGCACATGTGAAATAGCCTAAAAATTGTATGGTGGCCCAGTACTCTCCTACCCAAGCTCAGCTCACCATTTTAAAATAAAATTGGTTGATGAACAGTTAGAGAAGGAAGATGAACATGATCCGAAGAAGCAAAAAACCAGTTTTGATAGAAACATTTCCCTTTCTTACAGGAATGAAGTTTAAGGAGGGCTCACCCACATTTAGACCAGTGGCGACTGGAAAAAACCAGTCCTCTCGACGCCCATGAGTCTACTAAGCTGGAACTGCCAAGGGATTTCACACCCTTGAGAAGTTAGACATCTACAAGGCCTACTTCGCAAATTTTCTTCCCCTTTTTAGTTTTTTTGTGGGAAAGAAAATGTTATTCAAATAAATTAGTAGGATTGTGTGATTCTCTAGATTTGAATGGAGTTTTTACTGACTCTATAGGAAATTCTTGCGTTACTTTGGAATAAAGATTTAGAAGTTTGGATTTTGAGCTACTTTTTAAATTTTATTGACTTTACTGTAAAAGACCCTAAAACTTACTTTGCAATTGTGAGGGTATTTATTGAGAACCTGAAACAAATAAGCGCCCATAATTTTGGCCTAATTTTCCCGCTCTTTTCAATGTTCCTAATCCGTCATGGTTATGCATTGGAGATTTTAACTTAGTGTTACATCAAAATGAATTCCAAAGTTCTAGCCGTAGGCCTACAAACCAAATAGATGATTTTCTTCTAGCATTGGATCATTGCAATTTAATTGATGTAGGATATGAGGGGAACACATTCACGTGATTCAAAAATTGGAATGACCCTCATACTGTTAAAGCGCGACTACACAGAGCTATGGCAAACCATAGATGGCTTAATGCTTTCCCTACGAAAAAGCTTAAACATTTGTATAGTCATCAATCAGATCATGTTCCAATAATGCTAGACTTAAATGATATGACAACGGATTTAGTGCAATGAAGGAGGCACATACCATTCTGTTTTGAAAATAACTGGATCCAAACTCCAAAAATTCAAGAAAAAGTGTCCGAATTCTGGAACTCATTTTCACCATATTTTCTCAAAAATCAAGGATTGTTCAAGTGCTTTGGTCTCCTAGGCAAGAATGGAATTCCATAATCAACACAAACAAAAAGACAAAATCACGAAGCATCTCTAGAGGCTTCAACAAGGGGTTATCACTGTTGAGGTACAACAAGAAATTTAAAATTTAAAACTCGAGCTAGATAAACATCTTGATATGGAAGAACCACAATGGAAGTACAGAGAAAAACAACACTGGCTAGGAAAGGGAGATACAAATACAGGTTCCTTTCACCCTTTTTCTAAAAAGAGAAAGAAGCGAAACACCATTCATGGATTAAGAGATCAACATGGGAGATGGTGTACAGAAGAACATGAGATGGAAGATATTATTTCTAACCATTTTTAGACACTTTTTGAGAGTTCTCATCCGTTTTAACTGGTAGTGGATAATTTGGCAGACTTAATCTCCTCAAAACTCTCCTCAATGATGAATGACAGTCTAACAAGACCATATATGACGTGTGACATATAGGTTGCCCATAAGAGTATCCTCTAAACAAATCACCGGGACTTGATGGTATACCCCCGTCCTTTTTCACAAGTGCTAGATATTGTGGGATAAAGGTTACAAAAGAAGCTCTGTAGTATTTGAATGAAGGAAAATCAATGAGCAATCTAAATGACACGAATTTAGTGCTCATACCAAAAGTAAAACACCAAAGGATGTCTCTCAATTCCGACCCATCAGCTTATGCAATGTAGTTTATCAAATCATCTCAAAATGGAGGATGTTTGAGAGACATATGCCTGCCAAATTATGCTATTTGAGTTGCGATATGGATGATGTTTCTCTTGGGCACTAGTTTTTCCATTTCCCATTGGCACATAAAGTTTGGTTTGCATCAGAGCTACATAAAAAATGTTCATGTTTGAACAACAAAGAGCAGACTTATGGGTTCAAGATCTAATATTAGAACTAGAACCCCATGACATGGAAATCACAACTGTCATTTTATCATAACTATGGTATCATATGAACAAAATTCTGCACCATGAGGTCCATGACTTTCAGCCATATCATTATGCTATCCACACAACTAAAGTGTTGTTTGATTTGGAAAGAATGAATAGTAAAGTGATACCTAACAATGAAAACCGAAGCCAAAGAGCTCATTTGCCATCATATGACAACACACTCTATTTTGATGCAACCATATCTTCGACTTGAACATGTTTAGAATGGTGCATACAATCTAGTGAAGGCTCATGGGTGTATGGAGAATCATAATTCATACCACATGTTTATGCACCAAAACAGGCAGAAGCTCTCTCCCTTAGAACCGGGTTACTCTCATCAATAAGAAAGGGCATTAAAATAGAGAAAATTCAAGGAGATGCACAAATAGTGATCAGTGCGATAAAAAACCAAAACGAAGATCTATCGGACTTTTGTCTTATCATTGATGATATATTTAGTCTTGTTGCTAAATGTAATTTCCCAGAACTGATCTAGATTGGACGACATGCAATCATTATGACTCATACTTTAGCTCAATATGCTAAAAACTATGTGGATTCCATTTCACAGTGGGATCATATCAACTTTTGTAACACACCTTTGGAATGAATGAAATATCAATCTTTTATCTAAAAAAAAGTATGAACCCACATTAATACGATATTATTTGTTTTAAACCAAGTCCGCACGAATTTATCATCAGACATTATTACGAATTGTATTGTAATTGTATTAGTATAATATATGAAAATTAAATTAAATTAAATATTTAAATTAAATTGTAATACTCTTTTTGTTCCATTTCAAATTCTACACTTTTACTTTCAACAGTTAACTTGAAAAAATGTTTGATTTTGGATGTATTTCATTAAAGATAATTAAAATGTGAAAAATATGATATTTTGAAAAAATATGTTATAACAATTTTTTTGGTTAAAACCACCTCTCAAGAGATGGAGAGCTTTTATTAGGCGCCCTAAATCTTAACAAATTGGATGTAACAAATTATGAGTGCATTACATACTCTTGTAAAGTGTTCCAAATCTATTAGCCTCTACCCGTGTCGACTATAGTTTGACCAGACTTTAAAATTTCATGAAATTGATAAGAGATTCTATAAGCTTTAATCAAGTGTACGAGAATTACTAATAGAAACGAATTGTTTTTATTAGTAAATAACTGTGAACAAAGTATTAACACTACTAGACCAAAAGTCTGCCGAGGTTGCATTGATGTTATAACAAATATAAAAAATGTATCACACAATAGTATTTATATTTATACAACAATTCAATTTTACAATCAAAGTAAATAAGTTTTAACTAAATGAATAGTTAAATTACATGTTGAATGGTTGAATGGGATAAAGAGAGTCATATAAATTTAAAAAGTAATTATACATGCATGAAATAATAAATTTTCGTTAGTTTATCATGCATTACAGTGAAATATACAATTCCGCATGTGATATACTTGAGTCAAAGGCCATGGAGATTGACCCATAATCATATCTTTCTTTGGCTGTTGTACATGCACCTGACCTGATGTGTGAAGCAGTGGAGCGGTCCTCTGGTTAACGATAGTCGACCAGTGAGGGGTACGTGGCATCAGATAACTAGCTTCCACGAGATTCATGCCACCTTCTGTAGTGGTGATCAGAACCAACTACATTAGTTTTATTATCGACTTTGCACCTGCAACAGTGCGAGCGCTTGTGTCCACATCTGTATCAATAGGAGTAACGACATTGTCCATTGTGCATGTATAGGTATGGCTATTTACATATGTGTGAAGCTTGGTATACCCCTGTTAGCAAAGTGCATCCCATTCATTGATGTGTATGAGATGTAACTACTGCTAGGGTTTGGTTGAGAATGGGCGGCGCCTTCAACTTGCCTCGTGGCACCAGTATAGTTGAGTTGTTCTTCTATGAATTTGGTGAAGTCCGCCTCGTGCTTCCTGATGAACTCCTATCCGCTGACTAGCTCTCATGTATGCAGTGATGATGTGTGTGCATCCCCGATATCTCTAGACTTTTTTGCCACCGGTACAACCATTATTTTAGCACTTACAGGATTAGCCAGTGGTACTGTGGTGATCATGGTAACGATTTATGGATTCCTCATAGGTGATATGACGACCGTCGCCTGTTTATCGGTTAAAGGATGTGGATCGATTGTTGCAGAGTGTTAGCCCTTGATGATAGACTAGTTTCTCCCTGAAGCGGATCCTCTTCGTCGATCTAACTGGAAGTGGCATGCAGGTTGCTCTTCCTTTTAGGTCTCTTTGATGGCGACATTGAAAAAGGTGCTCGGTCGTTGACAATTGGGTCCCACTAAATATGCTAATTGATGAGTTTTGAACAATAATCTTTTAGCCAAACCTTGCTTTAATGCGTCGAGCCTGCAAAACAGACACCTCGTGGGTGGCTGGGAAAACATATATTAGAATACTAGAATTGTACTTGGAAAAGAGGTATAATCCAAAGGTAAAATCAAATTTAGAGATCTTATTTGCCTTTTGGGCTTTGACCCTACCAAATGTATGATGGAGAGTAGTAGGGCGGCCTTTGACCAAATTGGGAGTTTCTCCTCCGATCCTCATCACTGTCAAAGATGCAAGGGCGGCGGTAAAATCTGTGGTCACCCTATCTAAATCTGCCTTGGTTGTTAGTTGATCTTCCATCATGAATCAGGGTAAATGGAATAGAAGAAAGCCTACTCTAATACTACTTGGCGTAGAGGAAAACATAGGATTCATAAGCGCAAATCTGAGAAATGATATTAGTTCGTAAGCATCGAACCCTAAGGACAAATTTTGAACCTACGATGAAAGTAGATAAAATCTCTGAAATATTATTAAATGAAAGATCTGTAACGAAACCCTAATTCAAAAACAAGGAACCTTGGAAACTAACTAATTAATAATAGAGAAAAGTTCTTTTATAACCATACATATTTCACATAAGTGGCAATGATACCTTTTGACAACTGAAAGTGCAAATATAACCCTAGATAGTTAGTGTAAGTGAAAATGTACCCATTCTAGCATATTTAGGTCGGAATTAAGTGAAAAAATGATTTTACCCCTTATAAAAAAAGAAAAAAACATAAAAAACATGAATTTACTACTTAACCCCTAACAATCCCCAACCCCAATTGCTTTATTTGTCCGCTTTGTCTTTCGGCCCAAAAAAAGATTTTGTTGAAATGTGTAGCTTTATACTCCATCTGTTTTCCGTCCGCTCTATCTTCATCGGCAAAGACTACAGGAAGCACTGCTTGGAGGAAGCACCGCTCAAAAGACGTGCGCCGTTCAGAGGATTCCGTTGGCAAACACAACATGAGGCGGTGGAATAAACTGGACTAGATGGGGGAACTGGATTCGTCGGTGGAGCGAGTCAAACCAGAGATTGAAGAAAAAGCCGAAACGCTATTGGCGGAGGTTAACGATGGACGACCGACGATGATTGGAGCTGTAGCGGATGACGGCTTCTCGAGGTCGTTGGAGATGGGGAAGAGAATTGGCGGGCAGCAGCAATTTTTTCTGATCCAAGTGTCGGGACAAAGGCTGATTGTCGAAGTGTACTTGAACGGCGTTGGTGAGAATGTCTAGTGGCTGCGGGGGGAGAGGTAGGGGTGGGCTAGGGTTTTGACAGGGCTTGGTTGCGGGTGGCGTCAGCGGGATTGAGTGTGGGGTGGTGGCTAGGTGGAGGTGGCGCAGAGAAGGGTGAGGGTGTTGGCTAGGTGAGGGTGAGGGTGGGGATAGCGCCAGAAGTAGCATCACAACTTTCCTCTCGGGCGGCGTGGTGAGTTGTGGAGGGGTGAGGGAAAAATAGTATTAACACTTTTAGCTTTTAGGCCAAAAGGTATTTTAGTCATTTTATATGGGGTCAACACCGGAAAAAATGTCTTAGGGTTATATTGGTGCTTTTGTCAACTAGTTAGTGTTGTTTTTGCACTAAAAATTATATGAGGGTTATATTAGCACCTACTCAAGTAGGTAGAGTTATATTGGCACTTAATCATTTGCAACAAAAAATCTATAGTATATATTAAAGGAGATCATTTTTTCCACATGACATTCACTCATAAATCTTGCCACATAACATTCATACATAATTTCACCTCACTTTCTAAAATTAATTGAAATTGAAATATTTTGTAAAGTCAATCCCCAATTTACAATGTAAATATCTTTCCCATTTTTAATGTTCTTCTCATACTTCAATGATTTTCAATTAATGAGTAATTAATCATACAATATTTATGAGGGTGCACATTCTTTTTGTATAATTCTCAATCTTTATTTGTTAGGGAAATTATTTTATAATACTTATTTTTTACAATATATATTTTTAAGTTTGATACACTTTTCATTTTGGCTTATATTTTTTATATTATCAAACTTCATTTCATGTTAACAAGTGAATCATTTCCATCAACTTATTCTTTCTTTTTTGGACTCACTGCAATCAATTTTTTCCACGTAATTTAATTTGCATTAAAAATTATCCAAAATTAACATATAGAATAAAAGATGAAGTAACTTTTATTCATATATATAAGTGTATTCAATAAATTTTGATTTTGAGATAACAATCAGTATAAAATAATTTACATAAATATTAAATAAAATACTGAAAGATTTTATTTGTAAATACTTTCAATGGTTTATTTAACACTAGTAAATTTTATTTGCAATTTTTCTTAGAGTCCGTCTCTTGAACACGGTTTTTCCATAAGTTACGGAAAAACTAAGATTTAAATTGCAAATTAGAATAGATTCAAGATAAAAAAATTTGGATTCCATTAATCAACTCATAAACTTATAACTACTGCACGTTGCATAATTTTTTTAATATTACAACTAAAACTTTTTACCTTTATATAACTCTAATTCAATCCTATCTTTCCATATGCCTATGGAAAGGCGGTTTTCCCAAAACTGTCTATTTAGAGTTCGTCTATTGAAAGACCGTCTTTCCTTAAGTTATGAAAAGACCAACATTTAAATTGGGCTATAAATTTATAACTACTATGCACTTCATAGTAAAAGTTTAATATTGCAACTAAAACTTTTTACCTTTCTATAATTTCATTTCAATTTCATCTTTCCATATACCTATGGAAAGACAAATTTTCTCATAAAAAATTTAATGCATTAAAGTATATGAGTCTGCCTTTTGAAATACGATCTTTTCATAAATTATGGAAAAACCAAGGTTTAAACTACAAATTAGAAGAAATGAAAATGAAAATTTTATGTTGCATTAATCAGATCACAAACTTATAACTATTGTACGTTGCAAAATGTATTTTTAATATTGCAACTAAAACCTTTTACCTTTCTACTATTTTAATTACACCCCGTCTTTTTATAAGTTTATGGAAAGATTCCCAAGACTTTGCCAAAGCATATTATGTTTTAATTTTAATATTAAATTTAGATTATCATAAATTTTAACTTTTTTTATTTGTATAGTTGATAATTATGAAATATTAACAATTGAAAACTATATTCTTTTAATCTACGATGATGAATTTATATTTTTTGGATCAAAATTTAAAACTTATATTTTATATATTTCTAATTCAATCAATTAATCATGAATTGTTAACAATATTGCTAATTTAAAAAAAATTAGTTCTAACATACATAAATTTTTTTATTATTATAAATGAATTCCTCATTATATTTGACCGTGCATGGTTCAACCACTGGTGCTACCGGAAATATCCAACCTTTTATGGAGTACAATATTTGTTAACCAATGTTATTTTTTTAAAGTGGTATTTATTAATACTTTAATCAACTAATTAAATTATGACAAAGTCTTGGGAAAGACTGTCTTTCTACAAACATATGGAAACACGAGATTGAATTAAAATTATAGAAAGGTAAAAGGTTTTAGTTGCACTATTAAAAATTTATTATGCAACGTAAGTTTGTGACCCGATTAATGCAACGCGAAAATTTTATCTTAATTTCTTCAAATTTGCAATTTAAACCTTGGCCTTAACCTAAGTTATGGAAAGACTGTCTTTCAAGAGACGGATTCATAAATTATATTAAAATATATCTTTATTTATGAGATGGTTTCTTGTGAGGCAACCTAAACTTTAGGCATGAGCCTTGTAAAATACGAGCGTGTGTGTTTATTAATTACACAAAGGTACAATATATATATACACAATTAGAGAAAGAATCACAAAAGGAAAAAGATTATATCTATGGTACAACTATATCACAAAATATCTCTACGCTCCTCCTCAAGTTAGAGCATGAGGATCTCAAATTCCCAACTTGCCCAGTAAACTCTAAATTGATCGTTTTCCAAGCGCCTTAGTAAACAAATCAGTTGGCTGACTGGAAGTACCAATATGATAAGTAACAATCTCACCAGACTGAATCAAGTCACGAACAAAATGACGGTCAATCTCAATGTGCTTAGTCCTCTCATGAAACACTGAATTTTCTGCAATATGAAGGACTGCCTGACTATCACAATATAAACGCATCGGAGTAGGATGAGCAATACCCAAAGAACGTAGAAAGGGCTTAAACCATAATAACTCACAACAAGCAACAACCATGGCTCTGTATTCCGCTTCCGCCAAAAATCGAGAAACAGTCGGTTGTTTCTTCTTCTTCCAAGAAACCGGAGATTCTCCAATCATAAAAAAAATAACCAATCAAAGAACAATGAGTGATCGGACAACCTGCCCAATCTGAATCACAAAATGCAGTAAGCTGAAGAGAACTTTTAGCCGATAGAAACAAACCTTGACCAGAATGACTCTTCAAATAATGCAGAACGCGCAGTGCTGTGTGCCAATGGGCCAAACGTGGTTTCTCCATAAACTGAGCCAAGGTATGAACATAATAACTAAACTCTGTACGAGTGATGGTGAGATAAATGAGCTTCCCAACCAGTCTGCGATATTGCGCAAAATCCTGAAACAAAGGACCATCATCTCGCGCCAAATTGTGTTGCTATTCCATGGGAAATATGTGGGTTTAGCTGCCAATAATCATGTATCAGACAAAATATCTAAGGCATATTTCCGTTGATACAGAAACATCCCATCAGGATGACGAGCTATCTCAATGCCTAAGAAATACTTCAGGGCATCGAGATATATCATATGAAAACAAGAGCACAAATACTTCTTGAACTTGGTCATCATCTCCGGAGAAGAACCAGCAACAATAAAATCATCAACATAAACCAAAACATGTAGAGAAACACCATCCTTCAAGTAAGAAAACAATGAGTAATCCGCCTTACTCT
>JAULKM010166711.1:0-32396 GCA_032355605.1 Rubia tinctorum | reverse complement strand
GGTGGTGTGGGGGGGGGGGGGGCAGTGGTGGTTAGCAAGTGTGGTTGCAAGTGAGGAGTTAGGTTGTAGAGGGTGAGGCTTGGGTAGAGGGCGGGTGGTGGTGTCAAGTGTTTGGTAGTGGTGGTCGGCGAGTGACTGCAGGTGGTGGTGCACGACGTGAATGTGTGGTGGTCGGAGGGGGAGTGGTGGTCATTGGTGGTGAGCGGCGAGGTGAGTTTGGGATGGGTTCTCAGCGGTGGATCATAGAGGAGGTGAGTAGCGGTGGCGGGCAGTAGTGGTGGTGGACGGAGGGAGGGATTCTGGGCTGTGGAAGATTCGACCACGTTCCAAATCTTTAGCGTTGAAGGAAGAAACAAGTATTTGGACCAAGTGAAAAGGACCTTAGAATTGGAAGGAGTGAGGTTGGTACCATTGTAATGCACAACGATGGCGGGTTTGAGCTCTACTCCAACCTCCGGGAAGGGACGATTGCACTGCATCTTGATTTTCAAATTCCATGGCGCATCCATTGTGTCCAATCACAATCCAAAGAACGCTATAGCTTTGGGTGGCGCGATTGGGGTAGAATGGTCTTTAAAAGTTATGTTATGGATCTGAGGGTATTTATGTCTTGTTTTTTATGTCTGGTCAACAACTGACTTTATTGGGTCAATGCCAGAATTAAACAAATTGGGTATATCTGCACTATTTTACAAAAAACTTAGGGTTAGTTTCACAATTTTAAATTTTACATAGTTATATGAGCACTTTCACAATTTAATAGGGTTATTTATGCACTTTTCTAAATAAAAATATAAGTGTTCAAAATTCATATTTGTAGCCATGTATAGAATATGCCAATGCAAAAATGCTACAACCAATTAACCAGACTTGTGTATAGTGAAAATTACTAAATTTATACATGTTTAGAAAACTGACAAATAATCATTTAAAAGTTAACCAAAAAATTATTTGGACTAACAAACGTCGATCATTACTCACAATGGGCCACTCTTCATTACAGGCGAAAACACCTTAAGTGTGTAAAAAAATTATCCTTTTAAGCTACTGAGTTTTCTGGTGATCTGCTATGGGAAATCTGGTAGCAAACGAAGACAATCACAAAGGGTGTAACAAAAGGAGAGAAAAAAACACTAAAACATAATAAAGATGTTCAAGAGATTGAGCTTAGAAGAGAAGAAATTAAAGATAATGAAGGAATCAATGATGGCAAAGGACAAGGGATTGTCGAAAATCTGAAAGCTGAAGTTAAAGGAAAATAAATGGTGATCGAAGAAGCTAAAACGGTGGGGGAAGTCACAACTGAGCAGTATGAGGGATCTGTTCGTGAAGGTAGAAGGCTGAAATGGGGAGACAGGCAGGAGGGAGATACAAACAAACCGTGGGCATAACTATTCCATGGGGATGGGGTACATTTCATAGATTCTGTGGAATGACAAGGTGTTAAAATGGGGAAGATTCCATTTGATGAGGTGAATGAAAGTGTTAAGAACTGGAAGTCCACTGTAATATGTAGATTTATGAGTATTTTTCCTTTTTAAAGTTGCAAAGGGTTTCTTTGGGAGAATTTGGGGTTTCAAAAACATTTTGAGAATCTGGAAAGTGAAACAGGGATTATTCATGATTAAATTTGTGCTTAAACAATTCAGGGATAAGATATTTGAGAATGATATGCTGTATTTTGATGGGAAGCCAATGATTGTATCTGAATGGAGTCAGAATTTTGAGCTAGATGAACCTAAATTTGTTCCTATGTGGGTACAATTACCCGGGTTTCCTGTTGTTTACTGGAAACCAAAAATCCCGAGCAGAATAATCAGCCCACTTGGAAAACCCCTGAAACTTGATAGAGCTACAAAAGAGTTGGAGAGACTATCTTTTTCCATATTGCAGGTAGAATTGGAGGTTGGAGCTATTTTTCCTGATAAGATTCCATATATAGATGAAAGAGAGGTTATAAAACATTATAAAATCATCTATGAATGAGTTCTATCAAAATGTGACAATTGTACTTTGTTGGGGCATACATCATAAGATTGTAAGAAGGTTGAAAATGAGGAAATAAAGAGGGAAACCACTATTTTTAAACATGTACATATGCCAAAGAAGAAGGTTAAGATTATGCCAAAGGAGAAAGTTGAGAATCAGGAAATGAAAACTGGAAAGACCAGCAAATCAGAAGCAGGGAATAAAATGGAGTATAAACAAAGAGAAGGCAAGCAAATCATGAGGGTGAATAGTATGGAGAAGTAGTTTTTGGAAGGGCACAATGAGAATAAAAAACCATATGACAAACTCCTCATCTATGGCTTCATTGAGGAACCTCTTGATGAATATCAATATTCTCATATGGAATGTGCGGGGTGTAAATAGTAAGGAAAAAAAATGTAGGGATTACTGTGTAAATAATAGATGTGGTATTATTGGTTCGCTGGAAACCAAAGTTCAGAAAACAAGAGAACTAGAAGTATATAATCTTGGAGTTTAATGGAGACCTAATCAAAGGAGGAAGAATATGGATGAGGTGAAGACCTAAAGTATATGAAGTAATCGTTAATAAGAAGTAATCGTCAGGGGATAGAAGCAGAGGTGATGATTAAGGGCACAAACAAAAAATTTCATATAACAATAGTGTATGGGCTAAAAAAGTGTTGAGGAAAGAGTGGAACTATGGTACTTTCCAAAACAGAAGATTTTTAAGACTTGGTAACTATTCTTGAATTATTGGAGAAGAAGACTCTAGGAGCTAATTTTACTTGGGATAATAGAAGGCAGAAAGGAGACAAAATTCTCAGCAGGATTGATAGAGCAGTAATCAATCAGAATTGGGCTAAAATGTACCTGAACTCAATATGTAAGGTGTTGAATAGCTATATCTCTGATCATTTCCCATTACATATACATGTAAGTAGAAGTGGTAAGCAACCAGCTAAACCTTTTAAGTTTCTTAACATGTGGCCAATATCTGATCAATCTAAAGGTTAGTGGAAGTTGTATGGCAAAAGAATGAAAATGGAAGTATGGATGATTTGAGCAAGAATCTGAAAAGACTAGAAAAACCACTATCTGAACTAAACAAAAGGGAGTTTCAGATGTTGAAAAAAGGCTTTAAGAGCTAGACTTGATTGGCAAAAAGCAAGTGATAAATTGCAGCTTAACCCATTATCTGAAAGAGCACAGGAAATGGAATCAATAAAAAAGAGAGAAGTTGTGGAACTTGATGATGCTGAATACAAGTTTCTGAGGTAAGGGGCTAAAATCAATTGGCTCCGGGAAGGGGATAGACCAACCAGGCTATTTTATGCTAAAATAAAAGATAGACAGTATTCTAATCATTTAGTCTGTTTGATGGTACAAAGGAGGTAGTAGGGAAGGAATTGGAAGCCCATATGGTTTCTATTTTCAAGAAGCGGCTAGGAAAGAAAGTACAAAAATTATACAATTTGGAGGAAGTCAGTATTATGGAGGGAGAAGTGTTAAATTTGCAGCAGCAACTGAGAAAGATAGAAGGAGTTATTGATGATGAGATCTTCAAAGCACTGAAAGGGATTAATTCAAACAAAAGCCCTGGTTATGATGTGTACAGTAGCTATTTTTTCAAAAAAAAAACACGGAGCATTGTGGGAAATGATTTCATCAGTTCAATAAGGAGTTTCTTTAGAGGTGAGGTGATACATGAGGAATTTAGTAGAGTTGTTCTAACTTTGATCCCAAAGAATACAAGCCCTCAAATTGCTTAAGATCTGAGACCTATTTCATGCTGTTCTATTCCTTTCAAAGAGAAAACAAAGATCATTTGTAAGAGATTAGGAGTTGTTTTACCACATCTGATCAGCAGGAATCAAGGTGCCTTTGTCAGAGGAAGAAGCATAACCCATAATATTTTGTTTGCCTAAAAACTGGTCCACAAATATAAGGTACCAGGTATGAAACCAAGTTGTGTAATCAAAATTAATTTCAGGCTAGCATTTGATACTATTAATCAGAAATTTATGTTTGATTGGCTCAGAACTTTGAAACTGCCTGCACTCTTTTTAGAATGGATTGAAAGATGTGTAAGATCATCTAACTTTTGTTTAGCTTCAATGGATCATACACTGAAACTTTTCAGGGTACCACTGGAGTTAAACAAGGGGATTATATTTCCCCCTTTTATTTTTCTTGTGTATGGAGTTTTTAACAAGACTTTTAGAAAAACATTTCATGAAAAAAAAATAGGCTATCATTAGAGAACTAAGAAAATGGGAGTTCACAATCTTCTTTTTGCTGATGATTTGTAATTTTCTGTGAGGCTAAACAGAAATCTATTGAAGGTGTTCAGGAGGTGTTGTATGATTTTCAAAGAGTTTCTGGTTTGACTGTTAATAGTATGAAATCTACAATATATTTCTCAGAGATGAATGAACTGGGGAAGGATTTTTTAGCTGATATCTTAAAAATTCCAAAAGGGAATTTCCCTTTGAGATATTTGGGCTTGCATATATCAACATTTAGGTGGGATAGAACTTCTTGTGCTGTATTGCTAGATAAAGTAAGTAAAAAGTTAAACACTTGGAATTCTGGGAGTTTATCTTATGCAGGGAGAAGCTAACTGATAAATACCCTGCTAGTCAGTATAGTTGGATATTGGTCCGTGATTTTTAAGCTGCCAGAAAGTATTCATGAAGAAATAGTCAAGAAATGTTTTTTGTGGAACAAATCCATTGAAGGAAGATTTTTTCTCCCTGCCTCATGGGATGCAATGAGCAGAAGCAAGGAGAGGGGGGGGGGGAGTCTTGGATTCAGGGATTCTTCTGTATGGAATAAGACTACTCTATGCAAGTTGGTATGGAATATTCAAAACAAGCAGGATGTGCTTTGGATTAGATGGATCCAAGCATATTATCTCAAGTCAAAATCTTTTGAGAATCATTGTCCTCAGCAAGATCACAGTTGGATATGGAAGTGGTTGAACAAGTTGAAGAAAATAATGAAGGATAAACTGGGAAAATGTGTCAGCAACAAAGAGAAATTCAGAATTTCAGTGGCTTATAACATTTTTAAGGGAGAAGAGGAAGCATATTCTATGGCCAAATTGATTTGGGGTTCAAAATTGATCCCAAAACAAATCTTCTTTTTGTGGATGCTTTTTAAGAAAAAATTGGCAACATCAGATAGACTCCCGTCTTTCAACATATCAGAAGCCCTCAGGTTAGTATTCATTGTAAAGTGTAGAATGAGAATGCTAATAACTTGTTTATTAGTTTTCAGTATAGCAAGGAGTTGTTCAAACTTTTACAGCTACCTGGGATGCAGATTTTAAGAGATGTTAAAAAGATTTTGAAGATTTGGCTTGTTAGAAGGAAGAAAATGAACAACAATTTACTGGTTTCCTATTTATACCATCTGTGGGAGGAGCATAATAGAAGAATTTTTTAGCAGAGGGAGAGGAAGATTGAAAATATGGAGCAGGTTGTGTTGGAGGAAGTACACTGGTTAGCAGGAGTTTTGTTTCAGGTTTAAATAACTAAAATTTTGAACATATTTATAATTATGGATGAAGTGAAATTCATTTTGAATTGGGCTTATAAAACTCACTCTCTAGCTGCCTAGGGCTGTTTTTTATAACGGCCCAAAAACAGTAGCAAAAAGGGAATGAGACAGCTTTTTTCTCAAAATGAAATTAAACTAAATCCATAGTTAAAGATTAGTTGAGTTTCTCTTGTTAAAGCCCTGACAATAAGTCCAGTAAGTCTTCTTTACCTTGGATCTTTGATTCTGGCACTTTTTATTATATGACTGGTGACAAGGAGTTTTTTCATGATATTATCCCTGTTGAATCCATTGATGTTATTGTCCCTGATGGATCCATATCTACTGTTGTCTTTCGAGGCACTTTACGTCCTGGCCATATTACCTTACCGCATGTTTTGCTTATCCCTGAATTGCATTGCAACTTATTATCCTATGCTAAGTTACTTGTTACCCTTAATTGTCTAGCTGTGTTTATCGAAAATATATGCATATTACAATACGTTTGCTCAAGGATAGTAATTGGCGTGTGTGAAATGTTGGGTGGGGTTTACCAAAAATATGTGCATATTACAAGACGTTAGCTCGAGGACAATAATTGGCGTGGGTGAACAGTTGGGTGGGGTTTATTGGTTGTGCACGTTTGAAGAATTTTCCTCTCCAACACGCACACCGATAATCTCTGCCGTCTCTAGGTCCTTTGTTTCTTCTAGTCTTTGGCCTTAGAGATTTGGTCATCCTTCCACTTCTGTGTGGTCTTCTGTTTCTTTTATTAAAGATAGTCATTTGGATTTTAAAACCATTACTCCCTGCTCAATCTGTCATTGAGCAAAACAAGTTAGGAATAGTTTTTTTGTTAAGTTTGACCAAAACTACTCGTTCTTTTGAGTTAGTTCATTGTGATGTTTGGGGTCCTTATAATTCCCCCTCCACTAGTGGAGCATTTTAAAACCATAGTTGATGACTACTCTCGGGCTGTTTGGGTTCATTTGCTCATTACAAAATCTGAGATTGCTGCTAGATTTAAGGATTTTTGTGCTCTTATTCTCCGTCAATTTTGGTGACACACATGCAGGGAACGGTGCAGACAATGGCACCGAATTTTTACTACTGCAGTCTTATTTTTTTGAATCAGGAATTTCATTTGAGACTTCATCTGTTGATATGCCACAGCAGAATGGTCATGTTGAACGAAAGCATCAAGATCTTATCAATGTTGCTTGTGCTCTTTGCTTTCAGGTTGATCTTACTATTGACTTTTGGGGATAATGCGTCTTCACTGCTACCTATCTGATTAATCGCACTCCTACACCTTTGTTGGATGGAAATACACCATTCCAATTACTACATGGACGAGAACCAAAATTTTCTCTTCTCAAAGTTTTGGATACTTATGCTTTTTTTCTCAAATGCCTCGCTACAGTGATAAATTTGCATCTTGGAGTTTCCTTTTATGTTTTATGGGTTACTTCGCAGGAAAGAAGGTATGGCGTGTTTTTTATCTTGACTCTCAAACATTATTTGATATTGGTGACGTTGTTTTTTACAAGGATCATTTCCATACTCTGTTGTTTTAGATTCAAATCCACCAGACATTCCTTTTACATCATCCGACGATGCTATTTTTCAGCCGTCGGAGTACCCTGTCGTAGTCATCACTCCGCCACCTGCAAAAATGCCCACCTACGTGGCACTCGCTTGATCCATGCTGGCCGACGACCCGATGCTGCTTCCCAATCTCCTGTCGCCGCAACTCGCCACTTCAATTCAATCAATGGAGATGTTATCGCCGCCCAATGCCAATCTGTCCGCGCCTCGTTCATAGGACATTCCCATCGTGATGCCTGTTGAGAGCTTAAGCTTAGCCTCTCTTGAGGTTCCACAACTTGTTCCTGCTAGCTCCGACGAGATGGTTTTTGAACTTGAGTAAAAGCTAGCACCCAGTTCTACTCGACAGAGCTCGCATGTTCGTCATCCTCCTACTCATCTTCAAGACCATGTTTGCTCCGCTATCTCCAAAACCCCCCCGCACAACTGCTTCGTCCTCTACGCCTTTGTCACTGTCCTCAAGTATTACTTATCGTATTGCTGATTACATTTCCTGCGATAAGTTTTTGGTTTTTCCTTCTAGATTTTTTGGTCTAGTGACTTCTAGAACATATCTTTCTTCTTATGTCGAAGCTTCTCGCTTTGTGCATTGGCAAGCAGAAATAGCAGGAGAAATTGATGCTCTTGAATGAAACCATACTTAGGTTCTGTATCCTCTTCCAATTGGAGAGTCTGCTATTGGCTATAAGTGGGTTTTTTCGCACTAAATATAATTATGATGGTTCCATTGAGTGTTATAAAGCTCACCTAAATGTTTTGGGAGATCGTCAGATTGAAGATACTGACTTTACCGAAACCTTTGCTCCTGTTGCAAAGTTAAGTTTTATTCGTATATTTCTTGTTGTTGGTGTGGTTAAAGGGCAGGACATTCATCAAATGGATGTTCATAATGTGTTTGTACATGGTGATTTTGAGGAGGTGGTATTTTTGCGCCCCCTCCAAGTTATCATTTACCTATCTCTTGTCTTGTTTGCAAGCTTTAGAACTCTTAATATGGTTTTCGTCATACTCCTAGAAATTGGTTTGCAAAATTGACAGAGGCCCTTGAGTTATTGGGTTTCGTACAGAGTAAAGCAGATTATTTGTTGTTCTCCTTTACTCGTGATTCCCAGGAGTTACTTATTCTAGTTTATGTTGATGATTTGATTATTGCTGGTGCATCGTCTTCTCTCATGAGTGAGTTCAAGATATAATTGAGTTCATGCTTTCATATGAAGGATCTTGATTCTCTTAAATACTTTCTTGGGATTGAGATTTCTCAGAATCTAGATGGGATTTTTCTTTCTCAAAGGAAATACGTTCTTAACATTTTATCTGATATTAGTTTGTTAGCATCCAAGTAAACTAACTTTCCCATGGAACGATGACATGATCTCGCGCGTGCAACTGATCCCTGGCTTTAGAATCCTACGCGCTATCATCGATTGATTGAGAGACTGATTTATCTCACTACTACTCGACCTGAGTTAAGTTATCCAGTTCATACACTTGCACAATTTTATGCAAGAACCATGCTTGGTGTATTGGTAAGCAGCTTTGCGTGTTTTTCACAACTTAAAGCAATATCTATGTCAGTGGTTATTTTTATGTGCTAAGATTTCTTTACATATAACTACTTATTGTGACTCGGACCGAGCAGCATGTCTCATTACTCGACGATCTCTATCTGGATATTTCATGAAGCTTGATGAATCTTCAGTTTCTGGGAAGACTAAGAAATAGCCTATGGTCTCTCGCTCCTCAGCTGAAGTAGAATAACGTGCTATAGATGTGGTTTGTTGTGAATTAATATTGCTTAAGACTCTTCTTCGTTCGCTTGGTGTTAATCATTCTTCTCCTATGAGCTCATTTTGTGACAGTCAGGCTGCCATTCACATTGCTGCTAATCATGTTTTTCATGAGCGAACGAAGCATATTTAAATTGATTGTCATTTTGTACAAAATCTTGTTCAATATGGTGAGGTTTTCACTCATCATATCGGCACTTCAAGTCAACTAACAGATAGATTCACTAAAGCACTTGGACATCATCAGTTTCAGTTACTATTCGCAGGTTGGGCGTTTTGGACTTTGCACGCTCCAACTTAAGTAGGAGTATTGAGGATATTTTGTAACTAATATTCTTTTCCTATTAGGTTTACGTAAATATTCTTAGGTTAGAATCGTTTTCCATATTTGACTAGTCAATATCTTTTTCTTCTCCTTTTCCATAGAGGAATTAGTTAGTAAACTTTTACCTTTTCCTATTGGCCTTTGGTCTTGTATTTTCCCTATATATAGGGGTATTCTATTATCAATACAAGTACGCAATTATATTTTACAAATCTTTCAAAACAATGAAAATATCTAATATGAAGAACTTGTTGGACTTGCTCTTATATGATTCTCAGTTCCTTGAAAAGTGTAAATATAACTCTTAGTTTTTCAAAAGTGCTAATAAACCAATGACTGGTCAAAATGTGTAAATTTATAACCGAGTGCCCATTTAGATTAGCGAGAATAAGAATTTGTACAAATTCCCGCATGAATGACTTTGGGTACAACTACATTTTCGAAAAACTCAAAGTTATATTTACACAAACCAAAGAATTGATGATTATATAACTACTTCCTTCTTTATATTATATACTATATTTAATTGAGTCTTGGGATAGGTAATATTTAAAAGGAGAACTTTTGACTTCTACAATTTTTTTTTATTATAAGGTTATAATATTTAGGTTAAAACAAACATTTTTTTAAAAAAATTAAGAAATTCTAACATTGTTCTATACTAGAATCATTTATTCGATCAATAATTGTTTTAAATATTTTTAAACTATAACTATCAGGGTAAGGGGAGGGGTGGGATTTTATTGGGGGCTCACTTGAGTTATTACCTTTAAAAAAAAATCAAATGGAAACCAAAGAAAAGATCCATTTACAGAAGGCATTCAATTTGTGCTTGAATTAGCGATATGCAAAAGAGCTCTTGAAGCAATAGATTTGATTTTAAATGAAAGGACCGGTTAAGAATGTACATAGTCTCACACTTGATTTTTTTGACATTATTCTCTATCAAAATTTGACCATATATTGTAAATATATTAAAAACAATATTATCGTATATGATATTGTTCAATTTGTCTTAACAAGTAGTTTCTAAATATAAAATTTTTATTTGTTGTTATTATACGCAAGTAAGCATATTAACGGTCAAATAAGTTTATTAAAAAATGTGCTAATGATTGTCGTGCAATTTCACCTGAGACAAAGGGAGTGTTAGCAAGTAGGTTAACATCCACACCTTTATTGGTTACATACATCTCTCGACAAGATATTAAAAAAAATTTAAGCCTAGCTTAAAAGATCTTATCCATACACTAGTATATAAATAATCATTAATGGCACCCTTGCATGGTGATTATGGATATCCTTTTTTCCGTAATAGTCATCTATCCTATGTTCTGAACTCAGATTATGTGCTTTGGTAGTCAGGGTGATGATAGACGGCTTCAAAATTTTTTTGGATAGTGGTTAGTGAATAATCGCCACGTAGTATAATTAACACTAATCGTGCTTGAACGGACGTTGAAAGTGCCATATGATGGTTCCGTTGTTTATTTTTGTGCACTTCCCAAGGAACTTCCGAAGTCAGAACATGTGTCTGAAATGAAATAAAGTAGATAATGATGGTTGAACCGCCGTCTAAGAAACCCAACAAAAATATGCACAAAAAAACTACTATTTAAAGACATTTACAGGGATACTTCAGAAGGAAGAATACATTCGGAATTTCCCTTCCTACATTGGTAGCTATTTTGGAAATGCCTCTAAACAACACTAAAGTAAACATTGGTGGTTGAACCGCCATTTAAGAAATCTTACAAAAATATACACTAACAAATAATATTTTATGGCATATCTGAGGCATTTTTGAAAGGGTTTCGACCTTTGAACTGATTTCTATAGTGCAATAAACTAAGAATCCCTAAAAGCATTCCACCTTTATAATGGAGTCCAGCCATTTTCCCTTTCATTCTCCCATATTTGATTAATTTCATTCTTCCGTCTTTCCTTTCTTTATTCCATGTTTCTTTTCATTCTTCCTTCTCTTTCTTTCTTCCTTCTTCTCACCCTCATTTCCCAAATCTAACACTTCCTCATTTTTATATTAGATGCGAATCTACAATGGCGAATTCAAATATGAAGAATGTGTGGTGATAAAATTCATCTTATCATGGTATGGTTTCTTCTTCTTTTTGAGATTCTGAATGGTAAACACGCCAATCAATTTTAATGTATGTTATTGTTTGAGGTGTATTGGTGATTGTTGTTTGAATTTTTATAACTATGGTTATATTGAAGGTGTGTTTGATATATATGTAAGAGAAGGATGAATGTGGATATGTTGTATTAATGATGAATGTCTAATTATCTTCACATGAAGAATAGGCAATATGGTAGATCTGAATTTTCTGGTTTCGATAGAACAAGACAGACCATATTATTTTATAAATTTTCAAGGTTTATTGATGTGAGAACAATAGATGGCGTTTATGGCACTCGAATTAGTCGTGGAAGGTAATGATCAATGGCACTTATGGAACTGACATCCTACAATCACTCATGTTGTGTGGTGGTGCCAGGAACGGGATGTTTTGAAACCACCATCTAACGCCCTGTTTCACCACCTTTAATAGTCTTGTTTTGTACTAGTGCAACTGTAAGTTCAAGAAACCTTGTGATAAACTTAGAGTGGGCAATAATTCCCATTACCAACGAGACCCAATATAAATGAAATAGAGGTTGAAAATTTTCCGTTACTTTTTTTATAGAATAAATGGGATGGGATTATATGCGATTGGTAGAAATGGGAATAGAGAATGAGATCCCAATTTATCCCACTAGACCCAGTTTTAATACTAATTTGAAGATACATACATTATGTTATAGTTTTGTTATGAAATGTAGCTACACTATGGGTTTAAACAATCTGAACTGTTCAGGAGTAGCTTTATCAAGGCCAACTCAAATTCAAGTTTGACTAATTCAAGCGAGCTCGAGCCAACTCATATAGTATTCGAGATTAAGCTCCAGTTCAATTAATATCTCGTTGAACTTATAGAGCCCACACAATATATAATTAATGTGTATTTACTCAATAAAATATATTAAAATGTATATTAAAAATGCATTAAAAATATATTTAACGTGGTTTAATTTAAAACTCAAAATCGAGCTCGACTCAAATTAAGTTCACCCAAACTCGAGTTTGAGCCAGGATTTTACAGGCTCGTTCAAGTTTGTGCCGATTTCGAATTCAAGATATTTTAAATGAGTTGAGATCGAATTAGTGGTGGTACAAACTAAGCTCGAGTTGTTTACAGTCATAAGTGCGGTAGCCAGTTAACAGGGTATTTATTGGGTATTTAATGGGTTCTCGTTGGAATAACATGCACTGGGACCCATTGAATTTTATGTTTCCCATTAAAATATCATTCTCATTCCCACCAATTCCTAAAGGTAATGGGTAGTAGATACCCGATCTCATTAACTGCACATTTATCAAATTCCAGTTTCAATTATTTCCGATTCCGTCCAATTGTCACCTCTAGATAAACTAAAAGGGTAGGTGAGTCATTTAGTAATTTGATTTGTAATTCTAGACTTTTTCAGCTAAAAAAAACTCCGGATACTAGCATGTACCTAGGCATTTTTATGAGGGACCGGGTGGAGACATCAAATACCTAAACATGAGTATAAACTATACTGCTTGAAAGTCCTATTGAATCTGCTATGATTACTAGGTGATTTGTGATATTTTGATTGTCAACCTAGTTATGTACATAACATATTGCATGTTTGGCCACCTGGTTAGCCACTTGATTTTATTTTTTAAAATATTCCATTTGACCTGAATGTTGAGTCACATGTCCAGTAGCAATCAAATGTGCATTTCCATTCCACCATAGTAGAGTTAAAGTAGTTACAGAAAAAGGATAAAGATCTAATTCCTTTCTTAACTGGTTTGTAATATTGTATTTGTTGTATGCTGGTACCAGATGTGGGGGATTCCTTCCAAGTAGTGATAATTCCCAAAATTAGCTACGGTGAGTACAAACTTCTTGTGTACCAACAAAAGTCTATGGGGGTGGACCCCATAATAGAGTTAACGAAGGAATCGGAAAAGGATAAAGACCTAATTCCTTTCCTCACTTGTTTGTAGTATTGTATTCCTTGTATGATGGTACGAGATGCGAGAGATTCCTTCCGAGTAGTGATAATTCCCAAAATTAGCTAGGGCGAGTCCATCCTCCTCGACGACCAACAAAAGTCTATGGGGTGGTCCTCAGAAAAGAAAATCTGATGCTCAAGTAAGTGTTTTCTTTTCTTATGCATTTTGGGACTGAAAAATCATTGACTTTATCTGGCATTCTCCATCTTTATTTATAGAGTCTTGGTCATGTAATCATGGCTCATGTATTATACTCCTCTCTTCTAGATCGTAGCCTAACAAGGGATAAGGGTGAACAATGTCTTTCTGCCATTTCTAGGAGTGATTACATTTAACGAAGCGGCTTGGTTGGCCTATGTGGATTTTAACAAGCCGATCTACCTATGTGAAGCGCCCTTTTTACGCCTTGGTTTTGACTGATAGGACTCGATGAGTCATATATATTCATAAGCCCTCTCAACCATGGAGTCATAATTAGCAAAGTGTGTGTTAGTTTTTTTTAGCAAAGTGAGTGATGTGTTGTTTCAAAGCGAAGTAGATATAGGGGAGAGAAAAATATACATCGGTTAAGTTTGGTAGGAATATAAGGGTATTTGTGAAGCATAGAATGACTTTTCCGGTAAAATATATGTTAAGAATTTGTTACATTTTTGGAAATTTTGTTTATTAAATTAATGGTGACCGATAGAAATTTCCCTAATTTTGAAAATTAGTTATTAGTCTTCTAAAAATCGAAGAAGAAATTAAACTGTGAATGAAACGACACGTGAAGTAACCATTATGAAGTATGTTTAATGTGTAATGGATCTTATTCTTAACTAACAGAAGTTATTGATTACCTAGAAAAAATGTGTTTTCAAAAAATGTACCTTTATTGGTTTGATTTGTTTAGTGTTTCTATAAAAACTGGTTTTCAATTAGAAGGGCTGATCTTATATATTTTCATTTCAAGGATTATCATAAGATGATGTCTGTTAGAGCTCGAATTATACAAGGTAAATCACCATTTTTTTCTTCAAACATAGAAGTTGTGTCATCTGAATTGCCGTCTTGCACTGCACATCCTACTTTTGGTGGTAATGGGACAACTCATAGTGGGATGCTTATAGATATTATAAGGTAATCATTAGAGAAAACAGTGGTGGAAGAAGAGGGTAGTTAGTATGTTCATGATAAGGATAGTGTTCTATCCAACAATAATTTAATTGTTTTGAGGGAATATCATTCATTTATGAAAAAAGGATAGTGTGGAGCCCTCCTACCGGGTATTCCAATGTGTACGAACACATGTTCTATATGGGTTTACATTACCTATCTCAAAATTTGTTCACGGTGTGTAGGATACTTAAGTTGTTTCTCTTGCCAACTTTATCCTCAGGGTGTGGCCATAATAACCGACTCAATGAAAGGGTGTAAGAGGGCTAACACAGAATTTAAGGTGGACATGTTTACTGGTTACTTTGAATTACGGAAGGTGAGGAATATTTAGGAGTGGTTCACTCTTTACCCAAGTATCCCCGGGGTTTAGGTTGTAGAGAAGTTTCCTAGAAATTGTGGGGTAAATAAGGGAAATATATATTTATCAAGTATATGATTGACAAGGCGATGGAATTTTGGGATAGGTTTGTGCCTCTTGATAGGCAATCAGATAATTTAGGGAAGCTGAAGAGAGAAAGTAAAATTTTGAAGGAGTTGTCCGCTCACTTAGTCAACATAGGTAGGCCTAGGGGAAAGTGAGGTTGTCAAAAATATTGATATTTAATTTGATAGGGATTCGTATGAGTTAATGTGTTGATTTTGTGTTTTAATTTTGATGTTATTAATTTTTTGTTCTAGGGATGAAGCTATCGAGCATCGAAGTGAAGCCTATCGTAATATGGAAAGAGGAAGACAATGGTTTCGATAATGAGGGTTTTGGCTAGATTATGTGCACCACAATGGCAAACATTGTGGGAACGTGTCAAAGGACTAGGTTGAGGAGGTGTACGCAAACCTGTAAACAATAGAACCTCGATAACATTATCTAGCTACACTCAGTAGGTCTGGCTTTAGGGTTATAGAAGGAAGCCAGTTGTGAAGGCATGTGGAAGTATCAAGGCCTCGTAAGATCAGTAAATAGCTGGTGCCATTTGCATCGAGACAAGGTTTGTAACCGATGCAGCCAAGACCGGTCTGCTGATCATGGCGGTGAGTGATATTAAGAACCCTATGACTTTGTTTAACTCTTAGATTGAGGTACATTGAAATTGTGCTTTTTATTGGATATATCGTTTGTTAACTTACTGACATAATGTGTTTCCTTTTATAGATGGGGGTCTTATGATATCCTTGATTCATCGTCTTGCTAGTTATTTAGAGGAGGTGAAAGCTTTAACCAAGTGATTAGTAGAGTTGGAGTATGATTTTTTTGCAAAGAGAGGGGGATCATTTGAAGCTTCAGCTAGAATTGGAAAAGGTGCAAAGCCTTTGTCAGGAAAAAATTAAGATGAACGATGTATTTTGGGCGGAACTCATGAATCTAAGGAGGGGGGGCTTCCCATCTCGATTACGCTCGTGTTTTAGTGAATAAGCTTGTGAAGATTCAATTGTTTTACAATTTATTTGCTGATATGTATGCTAAGATTTTGGATGTGGGATGGTGCAGTTCCTAAGAGATTATTCGGGCCTAGAATCCCAACTAGGATATTGTTGGGTTGGAAGAACCCACTACCATAGCTTTAGCTACAGAGAATGCAAAGCGAACGGTATATGACGCTTTCGCTAAGAACATGGAGAACGATGGTCATCCTTCCCTCTTTTTATGGAGATGGGAAAGATAAAATCGCTTCCTTCAATGAAGGTGCTTAAGCAATGTGCGGTTGATCATTACCCGGTGAAGCAGAGTGTTAAACGGAAGGATTGTGATATTGTGAAGGTTGATCTCTGCTAGATCCGCCTCTGTCGGGTAACTCCTTTAGCTATAGCAACAAGGCGAAGAAGGGTGCTTCCATCAGTCCTTCTGTTGGGAGTGATAAGGGGTCAAGTAGTGGCCAACAGGAATCGTATGTAGTAGGTCATGATGCAATTTTTGGAATTATAGAATGAAATTTTATTTAGCCTTCTCGGCTGAGGGGCATAATTTTATTTAAGTTTTATTGATATTTTATATTTTTGGTTTTTTAGCAATGTTTTGTAGCGAGGAATTTAGGTTTGATTTAGCCAAATGAATGTGTGTTAAAGGTTGGTTATCAGGTGAGTGCGTTGCTACCATAAGTTTATAAGATTTGGACTATGGAAGATGGAATTAAAGGAAAGCGTGGTTGCAATGAAGAAGTGTGAAGATAGGGAAGTGTTGGGAAATTCGATGTTCCTGAATTCATGGGCAATGCCATATCATTGCAATTGTGGCCAACGGGTAGCGTAAGGCTAATATGAACATATGTGAGAGCATTGCTAAGGCCCTATCCATGAGGACTAGGAAGTCTAATGAGGTTTTAGTGTCCCATTGCCACTGTTTGGTTCAGTATGTTGAGGAGTTATAACGAATCCTATAAACTTGTACATACTTTATATATTTACTTAGTATGCAACTAGGATGTTTAGACTACAGTCGGATTATTGACCGCATATTCTACTATATGAAGCATATGAGATGTTTTGATATTGTAGGTAATACAGGCGAAGAGGTGTATTTACAAATGTGATGGGACTTCAGGGAGACCCTAGAGATTAGGATAACGGATGAATGTTTTGATATCTAAACTACCTTATTGATATTTTTAGGAGAGATTAAGTTGTTTACATATGGAATAACTAATCATGTATTATGATTTTTCTAAGTAAATATGTAATATTATGGGATTGGGTCATGACCGTTGGGTGTGTATCATGTTGTGTTATTGTGAGAGGTGGTGGTTTATGTTCTTTTAAGTAAATGATGGAATAGTTTGTAGTGTGGGGTGATTATGTCGTAAGGTTTTCAATGTACTTAATGTGTGTAGAATAGTTGATAGATATTAATGATGTTCACGATTCGAGTGAGGGAAATGTCGTGGTTGGTCATCTATTTTAAGAAGGCTATATAGATAGTATTATTCTTGGGATATAAGTATTGCGGTGAGAAGACATGGAAACTATCCAGCTGTGTCGCTAGACTAGTGATTTTCGAAAAGTTTGCAAAATCGTAGGTGGTCATCCGATATTTGCTGAGAGGTACGGGTAACTCCATTACAATGTGCATCTGCAAGTGATTTACTTGCATGTGTCGCTTCAGTGGAGAGGTCATGGGACGCTATTTGATGTTTTCGTAGAACAATTAACACCCCTCCCCCCTTTTAGTTTTTTTGTTGGTGGTTAGTTAAATTATTAGGTGTTTTAAGGGGTTAGAATCAACTTGAGTGGTCATTTTGCCTAAATTCCCTAGTTTGTAATCATTTAGTGTCTAACATGTTCTACCTCTATGATTTGATAGATTTATATGTATTTTGTTTAGCTTATTTTGAGACCATCATGGAAAATGAAATCCATAAGAATGGTAGAAGAAGGAAGGTTATTTACAATAATTGTAGAAGAAGGAAGGTCATTCATAAGAATTCATATCTTTACTAAGGAAATGTGTGGATATGGATTAGAAATGAGTTTCCTTCTATCATATGTTGGTTAGAAATGTGTGGATATGGATTGTTTGTATGATAAAATGTTAGAAGTTAAGATGAAAGTATCTAATTCATCCCTTTTCATATATGGTCCAAGAATACGAAATTAGTGTTTCTAGTTATGTTTGCGATGTTAAGAATGACTAGATGAATATGAGAATGTTGAACTCTTTTTCATGTTTATTTTGAAGTAGCAATGAAGGAACAATCTCTAATGTTGAGATTTCTTGATAAACCACGAGAAATATTTGACTTGGTTAAATGTTTAAAGCAATTTCAAGCTTATTGACTCCTTGTGTATACTACCGCTAATGGGATGACTTTAGTTGTTGATTGTCTAAGGCGATCATTAGTGTGGGCCATGAAGAGATGTAGAATTCACTCTTATGGCTGTACTTAAGAAGGATATGAGGTTTACCTCCACAATAGGTAACCAAGCAGAAAATTTTATATGTCTGAGATTTTGTATGTTAAGGTGTGGGCCGAATCACATACTGCCATGTTTCCAAAATTTTAACCCTTACTTGATATTTAGATATTTTCTAGAAAAAAATGAATGAAAAATTAGACACATGGAAATACGTGATTCAGCCCACACCCCCAACAAACAAAATTCTCTAACATATAAAATTTACCCAGAGGTTGAAAATTGAGTGATAGTTCTATCATCAACATGAGATTTGGAAGTGCATATGAATTGTGCCCAAGGCTTCGTAAGTTGTGTTTTAATGTCTATTTGTATCTGTTTGCTTGATTAGTTAATATTTCTCTATAATCTATGTGTTTAGTGTTTCGGTTGTAGTAACTCCCTTTTATATTCTACATCTCAACCATACAATTAATCTAATATTATCCCTTGATTAAATCTAGTTTCAACTATTTATCCGAATTCCAATTTATAACCATGTCCTAGTTTATTTACCCTAAAATCAAACCATACATACAGTAGAACATAAAAAATTGACACGAAATCAAAACATATAATGAATATATCTTCTTCAATCGCTGCTCCTTCCCATGTATGTTTCTTCTTCAAATGCTGCTCATTTTCTTCTTTGATCGCTGAACCCAGTTTGCGACAAAATCAAACCCTATGCCCATTTGAGATGAAATACTGTCAAGTATGTCTATTGACAAATGCAGAGTAGAGACTCGGACGTTTTTTTTATTGCTGAAGCAATCCTGATTCTTTGGAAATTGCCGAAGTAGAGCGAGTAGTGAAATCAAAAGGACGAGTATCCATTTTCTAGAATAACATAGGGTTGATCATGCTTCAAAGAGTGCTGGTGTTTGTTCTGTCCAAACGAATGTCTTTCTTCTTCAATCGCTGTTAGGAAAATACATTGACAATGCAGAAGACAACAAGAAGTCCCCCATGAATATTTATTAATGAGAAAAGGGCATATATAACCCTATGTAATCCACATAAGTGCATATATAACCTTCTCATAATTGAAAGTACCAATATAACCCTAGATAATAAGTGAAAGTGAAAATATAACCTTTTCCGGGAACTTTTAGCCAGAATTTTGAGAAAAAATATTTTCGCTCTTCGAAAAAAAATTAAAAAAGGAACTTATGTTATTGCCATTAGCAACATTAATGCCAAATATCTCCGCCGGACCACCACCATGAAAGGTAGAATTATGTCATCACATTATGAAAAGTGATAGGGTTAAATCGGTACATTTCTAAAACTTACAGGGTTATATCAGCACATTTGTAAAAAATGTAGGATTAATTAGCACACATTATAAAAACAAAGTGTCATATTAGTACAAAATCAATGCCAGCCACACGCAACTGCCATTTCATCATATGATACTGATTTCCTACGCTCTAAAGAGTGATTCTAGTGGCGAAGAAAAAGTGACGCACTGGACAATGAAGTAGAGGTGTGGGAACCTTTTAAAAATGGTATATTCATCTGAAATTCTCCTTAATTCACTAGATTAATGAGATATTGAGTTTAATTTTTTATTTTCATTTGCTTCTATGCACTTATGTGAATATAGATATTTGGTATATATGGTATAGAATATAAGGATTTTTATGATAATTTGTTTATTTTGTTAAGTTTAGTTCAGATTGATGATTGGATGACTTTTGGCATTCTGTGCGTAGTTGTTATTCTGTTATGTTCTTCAATATAAGGTTTTTAATGTTGATGTATTTTTCTTTTATAATTTGTGCTGATATAATCTTACACTTTTATGAATGCGGTAATATAATCCTATAAGTTTTAGGAATATGCTGATATAACCCTATCCGTTTTCATAATATGCTGATATAACCCTACCGGTCTAGTGGTGGCCTGGGGGTGGTCCGGTAGCAGTCCGACAATGGGTAAAGGTATAATTGTCCACCCAAATTCAACTTTTGCTCCGAGGGCATTTTTGTCATTTGGGGGGGGGGGGGTCAACGCCGGTAAAACACGATCAACTCCGGATTTCTCACCATAAGGTTATATTTATACTTTCATCAAGTAGTTAGGGTTATATTTGTAGTTTTATTTATCTGAGAGTTATATTTACACTTACTCAAGTATATAGAGTTATATTTGTATATATCCCTTTATTAATTTGTATTTACCATACTTGTTCAAAATATTCACAAGTTCACACTAACATAGTCCTTGAATTGTATATAGGAAAACCAATACTGCCACTCCATCTCAAAACATCAGCACGTGTTTCCGCCACCTGATTGTCTATTAGGATGCTTAACGGTTTTTGCTCACCGTCTTTCAATCCTGCATCACGATCGCAAAAGTGAAGCCTGGGAAAATATCTAAATACCGAAGTTCTGCATCAAGATCACAAAAATGAAGCCTAACCAGATATTGCCCGAACTTGAGGCCAGACTTAACTAGTTGGTCGCGGATCGATCCAATGACAATGCTTGGAAAATTTTCTAGAGGCGAAAGGGGTTGATTTTAATTATGGGTGAACTCAAGATGAAGATTCCTTAAAATGAATCAAATATATAATGACTTACATAAATTGTGGTGGGTGTAGAAGGACAAGTAAGTGGACGTGAAAGTATAGGGGACATAAGAGTTATTATCATTGATTAGTTATTTATTATAATTAGATTTAATCAGGATGAGATTAGATTAAATAGATGGTTGAGATATAGAGTATAAAAGGGAGTTAAAATAAGGTTATCAATTGATCCCTTCCCTTTATCTAATCTTATATGCATAACCCCTTAAAAAAATCTCTCTTCTCTAGTGGACGATCCCTACTACCACTATCTACATAATTATATCATAGTATCTCTTAGGTGTTATAAATTATATATATTAGAGGTACGATGATGATCTCCCAAATTTTGGTATTGTTGTTGGGGAAAGGGCGTATGTTTTTAAGTGTTTAAGCAAATTTGTGTGACATTTGTTATTTTATTTTTGTTTTAAGCTTGGAGATGTTTTGTTTGAGTTCTCATTTTATGGTTGGTAGTCGATCCTCTTCCCAAGAACCCCTACACTATGACCCCGAGTTTGAGTTTAACCTTAAGGTAGTAAGAAGGCATTTCCCATAGAGTGTGCATATAAACCCTTCTACCATCCATTGTGAAGAACCTACTATCTCTATGAAGCATCCACAAGAAAATCCCGATGCAGAGAATTAACAATCTCTTCTACAAGGGAGGAATGTCCATATGATGGAGTCTATGGCTCTTAACCTTGAGCAACAATCTGTGTGCATCACCTATTCAGCAGTTTGTGCCAATGGGCATTTTGAGTTGAAGTTCAAGTTGGTTCACTTGCCTACCAAGTTTCACTTGCTGCAATCCTTCCTTGGTAGGCAAGGAGAGGATTCT
The DNA here is from genome assembly GCA_032355605.1 of Rubia tinctorum. NCBI lineage: Eukaryota > Viridiplantae > Streptophyta > Magnoliopsida > Gentianales > Rubiaceae > Rubia > Rubia tinctorum. Next base: position 10,601 of record JAULKM010166711.1, on the reverse strand, counting down.
AACAATCATCTCTGTGATTTTCATATGATTTGTTTTGGCATGATTCCCCAATGGGTATATGAGAAGCAATGCAAATTGAAGGCATTCCCTTTTTCTTTGAGAGATGCCACAAGAGATTGGTTGCACTATCTTCTATCCGGGAGTATTCATTCTTGGATCAAGTTGAAGCGGAAATTTATTTTCAAGTACTTTTCAACTTCCAAGTATGTTACCTTAAAGAAGAAGATTTACAACAAGATTCAATGGTATGAAGATTCATTCTATGATTATTTTGAGAGGTTCAAGAACCTTCTATTAAGTTCCTTACCATGGCTACTTGGAGAGAGATTTGGTTTACTACTTCTACCATGGTCTATTTGACGAAGAGAGAATATTAGTGAGAGAATATTGTAGTGAGTCAATTGGGAACAAGAGCGCAGAGAAGGGTATAAACTTGTATGAGGAATTAGCTGAGAAATCAAAGTCTTTTAGCTCAAGGTCCGGTCATAGGAGGCAAAATAAAAAACAACCCTAATGCCAGCTCTAAAAATGGTAAGCTTGAAAACCAAGTGCTATCCCTCACCTCTATGATGAAGAATTTCATGACCAAGTTTGCAAACGTTCTACATGTTAAGGTTGCGAGATATGTGCATCACCACATCCTATAGATATATGTACTTGATTGCAAGATGATTATAATTAAGAGATGAGTGCCATGGGTTTTAAAGGAGAACAAGAATATCAAGGTGGACAAGGAAATCAATGAGGAAAAGTTTATCAAGGTGGTCAATGCTACCAAAGTTGATCTTACAATCCAACGTGAAGAGATCATCATAGCCTTCGACATGGAAATGCTCAAAAATACCCTCCCCCTCCCCCGGACAACAATCCCAATGGCCTCAAGACAAACCTCATGAACAAAGTGAGGTTCAAATATGACAAAGTACTTGGTGATGCAAGCCTAGGGTAGATTGAGCATAAATACGGGAAGGGCCAAAAAGTTCCAAGAGAATGTCGAATCAAGCGTAAAAACTTTGGAGACTAAAATGAGTCAAATGAGAGTAACTTTTTTACTCATCTAACAAGGATTGGATGAGTCGTTTATATACCAGTTCCTATTTTACTCATCTATAAGTATCAATACGCACAACCCACTAATTGTCAGTTTTACATTTTTTATGGTATCAAGAAGGTTCTTCCAAAATATGATTCTCTTATCCAGAAAATTTAAAAATACCCAAAACACTGATTTTTCACGTTTTTCACCATCAGTCTGATCTCTCTCCTCAGTTTTTTTCTAATCGCAAAGCAGGCCCCATTTCATTTTGCTGATCGTTGCCTGTATTTATCGTTCAGATCTGCCGATCTCAAGCCATTACCACTATTTGTGCTACTTCTACCAGTCGCCAACTGCTGATCACAAGCCCCCTACTGTGTGCTCGACTTGATCGGTTACTTTTGTCTCATTTTTTCCACACACACACACACACACACACACACACACATATATATATATATATATTGTTATGGTGTCTTTCCAGTGTCAATTGTTGTTTCACTTGATCTCCATAAAACTTGATGGATCTAATTAACTAGGCCTTACAACTGTCCTTCATCAATAAATGATCATGACTGGGTTATTTCTATTGACTCTAAAAGGAGTTCTCTTCACAATCAGCAAACTTGGGACCTGGTACCGTATCCTTTGCATGTCAACGTGGTTGGCTTAGAATGGGTGTTGAAATTGAAGTTTAAGGGTGATTGCTTGACTGATCGTCACAATTCAAGGCTTTTTCCACAATGATTTTAACAAAATCCATATTTTGACTATGATTAAACATTTAGTCTAGTGGTTAAGGCTTCTATGATATGCAGTGTCTCTTCGTAAGGATTCAGTGCATCAATTAGAAGGCAAAAATACCTTCCTAAATAGTTTTCTTAACAAAAAGACTTACATGGAGTAGCCTACTGGTTTTGAGGATCCCATGCAACCGGAATATCTTTTTATGTTGATTCATTGCACAAGGCTATTTATAGTTTGAAATAGGCTCCTCGTGCTTGGTTTCAGTACTTCAACTCCTTCCTCATTAGCCTTGGTTTCACTTCAGGCTCTTCCGACACTTCATTATTTTTGTTTGTGAACTCCGCCTCCTTCGTTTATCTTTTGGTTTATGTTGATGAGAATATCCTTACAGGAAATGATGGTTCTCTTAATTTAAATTTTATTGATCATGTGAATCATGAGTTCAAGATCACTATATTGGCATCTAACAATATTTCTTGGGTTTGGAGGTTTTCCTACCTCAGAATGATGATTCCTTGGTCAAGCGAGATATGGTAATGATATATTGCATCGTACTGGTATGAATGACATTGTTCCCATTGCCACCTTTTTTTATGTATTCTTATCTCTGAGATCTTCTAGCGAGACGTTTGGTAATCCCACGCTCTATTATTCGTTGGATTAAGCTTTTTATTATTTGGCCATCACACGATATGACTTGTCTTATATTTTTAACACGGTCAGTAAGTTTATACAAGCTACCACTAATGACCATTTCCAGGCAGTGACTCTAATTTGCTCTATGTTCATGGTGTTTTTCATTTTGGACTGTCATTTCATGCAAAATCATATACCCCTATCGTACTTGGGTATTTCGATGTCGATTGGGCTCGTTATTCGGAGACTCGTAGGTAGACTTATGGCTACACCATCATCATTAATGTCTAATAAGGAGCCTATAGTGTCTTATTCTAGCTCGGAATTAGAATGCCTTGCTATGTCCAATACTACGTTGGAACTTCCTTGGATGGTGAATATTCTTCTAGGTTTTTGTGTATTGTCTACCGCATCTCCCATATTTCCGTGTGATAACAATAATTATCTATTTCTTACTCATTGGTAAGGACCCGAGCGACCGTGGAAACTCGAATCTTAGCAACCAAAGAGAAATGTTTATAGTGTTTCTCCCTTACCAACTTCTAACTACTAAAAAGTAAATAGTGGTAGGTAAGGTATCACCAACAGAGATTTATGGGTTTAAAAAATATATACACAAATTTAACACACATGTGTCACCCCGTATGTGTGTCGGGAGAAGAAGACATGGGAGTTTTTGGTGTTAAAGAGTTAAGCTATAAACTACAAGTATAGAGTACAAACACGAGATATATATCTTGGGGGCATTTGCATCACGTAATTGATATATAGACATTGATCCTCGAATCATATTCACATGTTAACAATAAACTATTATATGCTTCATAAACCGATGTAGAGAGATTGATTCACCGAGAACTCCCACGATAACTAATATCCCGGTTTATCCCCCTTATCAAACTCTCACATCCGCCCATTATAACTAGAGGAGAACTAAAATACTGACTCTCTTTAGCCCTGTCTCATGGTTAATCAACTTGCGATTGCAGGGTAAATTAAACATGGGAGTAGTATGACTCACTGGGACCTCCAACAAGAACAACCACTACAACATTGTATGCTTTCACGACCGAGAGTATTAGTATCTCATTAATTTCCCTCTAGATCCAGACAAGTTCACTACAAAAATGTGATATAACTTTGAGAACTAGATTACAACCTTAACTGGATCAATTGTCGATCCCGATAGTATATGGTTAGGTTACTCCCGTATCCTTCATACTATAATTCAATTAAGTTCTCTAGGCTAATCCAACCAAAGAATCAATAATCATGCATAGTTGTCATACCTAAACACGACCTTCACATTAACCTTTGACCAAACCCGACAAAATACTCTCGGGTTCATTCATGTGCTTAGTGCTAGATTACATATTGAAACCATTTAGTTTTACATCCTAAAATTATGTAAGCATAATCATAAGAAATCAAAGACCAGCCAATAATGATAATAAATAGCATACAATAGATGAATCCAAGAGTCTCATATATCGAGAATCAATGTATGTTTACAAATGCTCCCAAGTAATAATTTAAGCTACAAGAATCAACCCCATGCCATTAATGGGTTTAAATGAAAAGGATGAGATGATATATATAGAGAGAGAGAGAGAGAGAAAAAAAGTATTTGAGAACGATTGAAATCAACCTACCTCTTGATTTTAACGGATAAGAACCATTTTTTTTATAGTGGGAAGTGAGAGAAAGCCAAAAATCCATGGGTCAAAACCCTACACTAGTGGGCGGCAAGGATTGTGCCATCTAGCACAGGCAGTGTCAGTGACTTTTCGAACGGACCGTGCATAATTGCACAACCCATTCTCCGGTCCTTGTTTTTCGACTTTTGAGCGGCACATATTGTGCACATTTGTACACTCCATCTTCTGGGACGTTCTTCAAAGACTTTTAATCTACTGTGCATGTTTGCACGGTCCATTCACAAGACCTTTATCTTTATGGGTAGTTCTCGTGGCATGGGCCATGTAATATGGCACGGTCTGTGCCAGATGAATTCTTCTGATTGATCTTGAAGATTTTTTCATTTTGCCTTCTTTCTTCTTCCATTTCATTCAATATACTACCATTAGATTCAATGGCCTTCATTCTTCTATCAATCTTGCAATTGACCTTGTATTTATTATCATCCTTGTGAATGACCTTTTCCAATGAAGATCTTCCATCTAAGCTCTCAAAAACACATATACGCCACTCATGGAAGAAAAATCTCATTAGACTACAAATACTCTACAAAATAGAGAAGTTAACAAAGAAAACAAAAAAAGATGGTTTAAATACTCTATCATGCTAAAACACCTATAAACCTAATTACTCACCAATAAAATCATAGAATAATAGGTGATAATTTCTCTAAGAAAACATGCATTTCCTATCTCATCACTCATAATCGAGTTTCATAAAAGATAGGCAAACATGTCAATAATGATTATCATTTTGTTCGTAAGATGGTGGCTTCCAGCGAACTCAATGTATTTCATGTACCTTCAGATCTTCGGCTTTCAGACATATTTACAAAGGGTCTACCTCATCCTCCATTTAAGTTTATGCATCCAAACCTATGTGTTGTTGGTAATATTACAATTCGCTCGAGGCAGGGAGGGGTATTACAGTTGAAAAAGGAATAGAAGAAGGATAAGGAACTAATATCTTTTTGTCATTGATTTGTATTATTGTATTCCATATATAACTGTATGCTTGGTACTCACCTATAAATATCAACACATACACACCATCAATTTTGTATTTCATATTCTATAAATACCACCTGTTAAGGTGTTCGGTTCGGCGAATCCCTGACTATTTACTAATATATATTAAAAACAAGTACAAATAAGGGGGGACTTGATACATTGACTCGAGGAAATAAAGATCAATGGTTTGTACTTATACAAAGACCTATGAGTTCTATTCAGCAAAAGATATACATAAAACATGGAATTAATCTAAAACTAGAGTTAAAATAATAATAATACATCTGAGTAAAAGAGTCTAACATGTGGAAAAGATTGTGCATCCATTGGAATCTGGGATCTGATGTCCTTCAGTAAACTTGCAAAATCAAATTCCGAATTTACCTTTTCCAAGCTTGCAAATGAGTTTGCAAAAGAAGTCATGCCATAGTTGACCTAAAATGAGTAAAGGTTGAATCTTTGGGCATTTATATCAATTTAAAAAATAAGTCAGTTCTCAGTTGACCTGACACAAGTAACGGTCAAAACTTTGGGCATCTATGTCAATTTACGAATGAAGTCAAGCCATGGTTGACCTAAAAAGGCTAAAAATCTTTTGGCATGTATGTCAGTTTACAAATTAATACAAGTCACAGTTGACTTAAAAAGACTGGAGGGCAAACGTTTTGGCATCTGTGTTAGTTTACAAAATAAGTAAAGCCACAATCGAGCTAACACATGTAAGGGTTGGACCTTTGGGCATCTATGTTAGGTTACAAAAGAAGTCAAGTCACGGCTGACATAATATGAGTAAAAGTTGAACCTTTGGGCATCTAAATAGGTTTATAAAAGAAGTCAATCCACATTTGACCTAACGAGACCAAATGATATGAATTTCTATACGAATATTCTGGATGTGGAAATTTTAAGAAGCACTCTCTATCAAGGTTAAACAAAGCACCTACTTACATTCAAGAAGACATGGTTGAAGTCTTACAAAAAACACAACTCTAAAAATTTATCTAACAAAGGAAATAAATTCACACCAACCCAAGCACTAGGTGCACGAACTATTCACTAAAATCTCGCAAGTTATAGTCTCACAATTTCTAAGGTTTTAAACTTCCAATTTTAAGGCTGCTCACAAGAAAGGAGTAATAACTCAAATTTATGAAATATATGATTGACAAAATTTTAATTTAAATTTGGAGATCCTTCCATATTTATAGGATTTAATTCAGTGACATAACAAGAAAGGGAGGACAAAATCCAGCTAGGATTTGATCTTATTCCTGGCTGAATTAGAACTGTCTTTGAATCTAAATCCTAATCAAAATACATGCTCTAATCTACTAAGAAGTATGGCCAAATTCTTATTATAAGAATGGCCAGATTCAACGAATATAATCATGTCAAATCTTATCTAAACTTATCTTCTAATCAGATTTGAACTAATCTTCTAACACTACAATATTTTTGAGATTGACTTTGAATGCGAGCATACTACCTCACTAAAATGACCAATAGGAAAAAGAGTAAAGTGTAAAGCTACTCTTCATACCATAATTTCAAATATAGGAAACCCTAATTTGAAATCTTCCTCTAATTCCTCCCAAAATATTTTGAATTGATCTTTGCCCCTCCTTTTGAACTTGATCAATCAAAGAATTCAACACAAAATCTCCAAATTTCTTTATAACTCTTGTCATTGGACCGGTCATGTTACCTAAAGTATCTCTAACATAACCTTTGAGGTTTTGATCTAGTTGTAGGATGAATTCATCTATGGAGTTATCATTTTAATTCATATCATTCCCTCCTTGGTTGGAAGGTTTCATCCTCAAAACTAAATCATCATCAAATGTATAAGGAGATAGATCGGCAACACAGAATGTAGCATTAACTTCATAGTCCTCGGGCAAATCAATGTTGTAAGCATTATTACTCACACGTTCTAAGACTTGGAAATGACCATCACCATGGAGACTTAGCTTAGATTTCCTTGCATTAGGAAACCTCTCTTTGCGAAGATGTAACCACACCTATTCTTTAGGTTCAAAAATCATCAGTCTCATACCCTGGTTTGCTTTCTCCGCATTCTGAGCTTTTGTCCTTTCTATAATTTGTCTAACTTTTTCGTGCATCTGCATGACAAGTCATCCTTGTTTTCTCCATCAAGGTTCCTAACATGTATAAAATTCAAAGGAATATGTCAAGTAGAGCAAAAGGTATGAAACCATAAACAACTTCAAATAAAGACAAAGAAGAAGTAGAATGAACAATTCTATTATAAACAAACTCTGCTAGGGAAATGCACGCTTATCAATTATTTTGGTTTTTCATGACTAAGGCACGCAATAAAGTTCACAGAGTGCAATTGGTATCTTCTGTTTGCCCTTGTGTTTGTTGATTACTTGTAGTTAAAAACGGTAACTTAGTTCCCAACTTCCTCCAGAGTGTATTCCAAAAGAAGGATAAGAACTTAACGTCACGATCAGAAACTACACTGGAAAGAAGATCATGAAGTCGCACAACCTCCGTCAACAAAAGGTCTGCGACCAGTTTAGCATCATCTATTTTCCTGCAAGAAATAAAATGTGTCATCTTAGAAAACCCGTCAACCACAAAAAAGATAGAATAATTCCCTGGTTGTGATCGTGGCAATCCAAGGATTAAGTCCATGGAGATATCAACCCAAGAATGTGTAGGAACTAGTAAAGGAGTATACAGTTCATGAAGCTTAGTTGTTAATTTGGCCTTCAAACATTCATTACAAGTTCTACGAATCCTATCAACAAGCAATGCCATTTTCGGCCAATAAAAGTTTTCATTCAACAGGTTATATGTTTTCAAAGCACCAGAGTGGCCCATAAGACCACCTAAATTTGCTTCCCTAACAACCAACTCTCACATAGAACACTAAGGAATACAAATTTTATTATCATGAAACAAGAATCCACCATGTCTATAAAACCTATTATAAGCACCTTGTCCACATACCACCACCACACTAAAGCTCTCGCACACCGTTCGAACCAGTGAAGAATACCGGAGAACACAATTAAAATGACGGAAGCAAGAAATGAGGTTGAGTCACAATGTCTGGTGGAGAAATAAGGGTTTTCGGCGGACTAAGACGAAGATGAGGAACGGGCGAAAGGTATTTGGTTTTGAGGATGAAGACGAGAAGCGGGCGAAAGGAAATGGGGAGATAGGTTGAGAACGAAGAAGAATGAGGAAATAAGGAAAATGACAGTTCGGTCTTTTCATGTTTTTTGAAATTTTCTTTTTTAAAATCAAAGGTAAAATTGTCATTTCAACAGTTTCCGGCCAAACATCGGTTGACTAAAAAGTCCAAGTCCGAGGTTAGATTGACACTTTCTCAAATTGTAGGGTTAAATTGGAACTTTCATCCAAAATTTAGGTTTATTTTAGCACTTTTTAAAAATACTATTCTACCTCGGTTTTGAACTACGGAAAAAATTATGTTTTTTATTGTGCCACTATTTACCTCGGTTATATTCAGAAAAAATTGAAGTAAAAACCCCTCAAGAGTCGAGGCAAAAGGTGTTGGTGACCCCTTTTATGTGTGGCAGTTTGAAAAATAAAAAAGAAAATTTAAATTTAAGTTGTAAATATGAAGCTGAGAAACACTTCAACCATTTAGATTAAAAAAATATTTAGTTCTTGTTTAGTCGAAATATGACGACATAAGTGAAAATATTTTCAACTAAACTTTGAGATATATAATTTTTATCAAATGACATGGTGATATCAAAGGTGTTGCCCATAAATTTATGGGCAGGGCCCCTAATTTTTACTTTAAATATTATAATTTTAATAAAATTTAAATATCGTGTTTTAAAATTTAAAAACAAGTAATAATGTATATTTAAATAGGAATATATAAAAATATAATATAAAATACATTTTTAAATTTCTAAATTTAGTATGCAATTTAATAAATGCAGTGTGTAAGTAAAAAAATGCAGTGACCGGTCCATAAGCTTATATCAGACCACATGTCAAGAGACCAACTCATTCGAATTTATAGTTGATATTTTTGTATAGAGAAAGTCTCAAAAAATGTGGCATGTCCATGAGTTTATAGACAAACCCCCTGACTTTTTATCTTAAAAATTATATTTTAAAAAAAATTTAAATATTGTATTATTTAAGTTAAAACCAGCAATAATTGTATTTGAATATGAAAATATTAAAAATATATATAATATTAAAAAATGCATTCTAAAATGTTTAAAATTAGTATGTAATTTAACAAATGTAATGTATAAGTTAAAAAATACTGTAACATGTCCGTAACTCATGGACGGACTACGTGTCATGAGATGTACTCATTTTTATAATTTAAATATATAAATAATTGCACCACCTCCACCATATCTTAATTCATGCATATTCTGTGAATTTGGTCTCTCAAAATGGTTCCAAAAATTTGAAATTCTCTAAATCGGTTGGATCTTGGCTCAAACAAAACAGCAAAAATTAGTCGGCAGTTTGGTAGAATCACATTTGTCACAAGCATGCGTTAAGGCAGTCAACCCCAGAGGTCCTTTTCAAGAGCACACATTATATTGACAAATTCAGCAAACAGATCATGAAAGTCGTGGGAAGCAATTACTGAAGAAAATGTTACTCCAACTCCCATCATTTGGAAGTATTCTTAACTAGACGTTTTTAGTTCCAAATGTCGCATAGTCCCCTCAAAATCCATTGGTCAAGTGTCGCAATATTCTTGTTTTGTGGAAGACAGAAAGAATGACAAGCAAAGGAAGAATGTTAACAAGAAGTTTTAGCCGGCGCGATCAGAGAAAACTAGGATGCTGCGCATTCACCATTTTCTTGATCATTGCAGTTGTGAGCAATGTGGATTTCATCATGCCTCGTGTTTCGAGCCCTATTGTAGCTTGTAAGCTCTTTTAGTTAAGCATTCCCGTTACGCGTTTCTTGCACCAGTCCAATTCAGCAACTGTATTTACATGAGTTTGTTTTGCAGTGAATTTGCAGTTGTCAATGGGAGTTTATCAATTCAATAAGCTGATTGGAACAAAGGAACTCCTGGAATCCAAACAATCATGTAATGAATAACATTCCTGGAAACAACATTCTGAGTGCATGTTTTAATACTGAATTTGTTTCTAAATTTTCAATGTGCAGATTATACATTAAGTACAGGGAAACCAGTCTGCGATTTTACACGAACAAGGTCAGATATCTGTGAGATGAGTGGAGACATTAGAGTTCATGGAAACTCATCCACCATATTTTTCCTTGGTTCATCACAGAAAAGAGTAGATTATTCATGGAGCTTAAAGCCCTATGCTAGAAAACAAGATGGCGAGGCCATGAAAAAGGTTAGGACAATAACGATTAAAACATCACATTTTTCGCAACGCGATGCTCCTGAATGCAGTAAAAAGTACAGCATTCCTGCCATTGTTTTTTCTGCTGGAGGATATGGTGGAAACCAATAC
>JAULKM010166701.1:0-15997 GCA_032355605.1 Rubia tinctorum | reverse complement strand
ATTTGAAAAAAAATGTAGAGATATTACCTGTTGGAAGGGGTCTCCCTAAGCACCACATCAAGTGCCTGGATGACTTCATGTGGATTTTCAAGGGTTCTCCTCTCAATAAACATCCGAAGATGAGATACGTCAACCTTGGCTGCAAATTTCAGAGTGACCTTGAACTCCCTCTCCCTCCTGCATTTCGGAGAAGAGTAATTATAAAAATATACATCGTATAAGCAATATGAAACAATAATAACGCTGGTGGGTCATTTCAATAATAAAATCATAATTAAACACCAACCCCACATAGACCTTAAGAGCCCATGAACACACACCTAGGGTCAGGAAGCTTTATGACAAACTCCTTGGAATTGAAAGGCAGGGCCCCTGCAGTGTAGGCACTCTTCACCCCATCATAAGCCATCATCCTATTACCCAAATGCGAGACTCTGTAACTATCTTGCAACTGTTTCATAATTTCCCTATTAACTTTCTTTGATCTCACTTCTGGAGTAATCGAAACCTGCACACACGCAGTGCAAAACAACATGAGTATATATTGAACAGCATGAGTATATGATATGGATTTAATGAGCCACAAGCATAAAAAATGTAACTAATCTTTCCAACTGTAAGAGAAGGCAGGAGGGGACAGATAAAGGGGGGCAGTCCAGTTCCTTTAACTGGCAAGGAGTCAACAACATAATAAAAATTATGAACAACAATAAACCCAAAAACAAAACCATATCATGTACATTGGGGCTTGCGTGTGGTGCACGCAGTATCAAAAAGTGTGCCTAGTTCATCTCATACATAAATCAAACCACCCAACTTCACTATTCCAGTTCATCAAATAACAACTGTAATGGTCAAAGAGTGTAAAATCAGAGAAACGAAGTCAAGCATTGCTTACATCGTAATGATTCACATCAGTCGCCGCTACTTTCACGAGGAAGTGATTCGCCTTAACCACAATCTTCATCCCAGCGGTTCCAAACCCAGGCCTCAGCGGAGGCCTGATCGCCTTGGACGACGACGGCGGTCCCTTGGGTGCAATCTCAATCGCCTGAACCTTCTTCTCCAACTGCTGCACCTCCATTTCCCTAGTAACCACAGGACGAATCGAACCGGATGCAGAAGACGAACCGGGTACAGAACGAACGGAACCTGAAGCAGTCGAAGACGAACCGAACGCAGTAAACGAGGCACCCGATCCGAAACCCGGAGGCACGTCTCCACCTGTGGGACCATCAGGGGTCAACGGCTGACCACGACCAGCACCGCCGCGACCTCCACCGGTTCCACGTCCGCCGGTGCCTCCACTGCCAGCGCGTCCACGTCCGCCTCCTCTCCCTGACATTACCTTTGTTTTCAACTATGAATCTGCACACGAAAAACAAAGATCAACACAATGTTCACGCACAATCTACAATCGCAAACAGTGATGTGTTGATGTGTGAAGATGTACCAAGTGCGTGTGTGTTTTTAGAAGGGATGGAAAAGAGTGCCGTGTGTGTTTGTGTGTGTGTTGAAGTTGATAGAAAAGAAAAGGAAAACATCTGCATTGGGAACTTACCTTATGATTGTGCGCAGAAAGCGGTTTGGGAATGGGGGAGAATTTAAAGGGGTGCCGGATGCGTATCATGGAGGAGAGGATTTTAAGGGTGCTGAAGCACCAAAATTGCTTGCTTTAACTGTCCTTTCATATTCCCCTTAATTAATGGTGATGATGGGACATTCGGAGGAAAAACACGCCAATCGGAGAAAAGCGTCTGACTCTCTCTTTTATTTCCTTTTTTTCTACAACCGTCAAATTCCTTTGAGATGAACTAGGCAGATTTTTCCTTCTTTCTTTTACTCCTTCTTGAAAAAAGTGCAAATATAACCCTGCATAATTGATGAAAATGCATATATAACTCTAATATAATTGAAAGTGTAAATATAACCTTACATAATGAGTAAAAGTACAAATATAATATTTTCTGACAATTTTTAGTTGAAATTTTGTGAAAAGACTTTTTTGTTCTTCTGAAGAAAATTTTAGAAATAAAAAGATAGGAAATGACTTTATTGCCCTTACCGTCATTAATACCCAAATACCATCGCCGTATTGGGTAGGGTTATATCAGCACATTATGAAAACTTATAGGGTTATATCAGCACATTCCTAAAACTTATAGGGTTATATCAGCACATTCGTAAAAAGTGTAGGGTTATATCAACACATATTATAAAAGCAAAACTCATCAACATTAAAAACCATATGTCGAAAAACATAACAAAATAACAACCACGCACAGAACACCAATGGTCATACAATCATCCATCTGGACTAAACTCAACAAAATAAATAAAATATCATCCAAATCCTTTTATTTTATACCATATATACCGTATTTTTCTAGTCATGTGACGGGAAGCAAAAGAAAATCAAAGAATAAAACTCAACACCGCATTAATCTAGTGAATTAAGGGGAATTTCGGATGAAGATGTCATTTTTGAAAGGTTCTCACACCTCCACTTCATGTCTGATGCGTCAACCTCACCAAAACTGTTTCTTTGCCACTAGAATCACACTTTGGAACGTCAGCAATCGGTTAAAGAGGTTGAAATGGCGGTTGCGTTGGCGTTGATTTTTTTACTAATGTGACACTTTATTTATTTGAAATAGGTAAATAATATTACACCTCCCAAATGGGACCTCCAAAGTGTTCAACTTACATCCCCTTATGATGAGAAAAGGGGCAAACAAAAATAACACCGACTAGGTACTCAATTCTACAAACTTTGGAAAATCACACATATAGAAATCTTTAATCCAAATAATTTCCGGTACTACCTCTCTTAATGAGGCCTTCAGAAAGTGATGAGCAGCTTCTACCTAAGGGGTTAGGCCTTCTAATTTCATTCCAATATGACACTTTGTTTTCATAGTATGTGTTGATATAACCCTAATTTTTTTACGAATGTACTGATATAACCCTATAAGTATTAGAAATGTACTGATTTAACCCTGTCACTTTTCATAATGTGCTTATATAACCTTACCTATTATGGAGGCGGTGCAACAATACTCCGACGGCGGTCCTTCGGCGGTCCGTCGACAGGTAAGGGTTTAATTGTCCACCCAAATTCATATTTTGGTCCAATGGCATTTTTGTCATTTGGGGGGTCAACACCGGATTTCTCACCAGAATGTTATATTTGCACTTTCATCAATTAGCTAAAGTTATATTTGTACTAAAAAATTATCTCATGATTATATCTACACTTTCTCATATATATATATATATATATATATGTATATGTATATTTCCCTTACTTCTTTCTTCACCTCATCGCTTGAGTTTCCTTCTTGTTTCCCACGCAATTTTCACCAAACTCTCCCAAACTCCCACTCACACTCTTTCAAACTCACCTTTTATAAATTCTCTTATTCTCCCATTTTTAACCGTATGAGATGTTACAATTTCCTTTTTTTCTCACATATAGAAAACAACAGTGTGTAACAAACTAAAATTCTTGTCGAGTAGGTTAAAATTAGTACTACAAAGGTCACAGATGAACAATGCCTTCTTTTTATGAAGAGTTAATTTTCTGTACAAATTGGTGACTGGGACACAAGTTTTTGAATTTTAAATTTCAGTGTCCAATTATGAGTTTTTTCAATTAAAATATCTGGTTTTGAACTCCTATTTTAAAAAAGTTCCTTCATGAGTTATGGTGAGATGATTGACTAATATGTAATTTATACCAAATTGTGGGTCAAGGAATATGAGCCAGAAGCGGGTCATTATCCAAAAGGGATATAAAAAAAACCCACAATTGTGAAAACCCAAATTTTCATGATTAACCCGATTTGTTCTTTCAAAAGGAAAAACAACAAGACCACTATTTTTAGCTTCAAATATGTAATCAAATTCCTCAATTAAGATTTTGTAGATAAATTTGGGCAACAAACAGTTAGTTTATTTCATTTTTTACATCCTAGTGATAAAGGAATCACGTTCATTTGCATATTTAAGTGAAATTCTTATGTCTGAATTGAATAGAAACTGCGATTTTTTTGGGTCACGTTCTCCAACAGTGAGTTGAAGCAATTTCTAAATCGACGGCGCCTCCGACGTGGAGCTTCCGTACAGACTCAGATCTGCGGCCCAGTAGGTCCCTGGAGGTCAAACGAACAAAGAATCCAAGGCGAGCCCGACGGAGGAGCTAGAGCGCAGACTGGGACGGTCATCTCCGGCGAGGCCATCTGAGCTACATTTCTGCGAGCAAAAATAGGCCGGTCAATGGAGGTCTCAGGCAGTCAAACCAGTCAACATCGGTCTCAACTAGTCAATGATGATATTTACCGTCGACATGGCGACTCCAGCATAGCCACCACAGTCCTACTAGGTCAACAGTGTCATGGAGGTAATCAGCCACTTGATTTTTTTTTATTTTGTTGTCTTAGTTGTAGCTATTGTAGATCTGAAGTTGGCCGGCGAGGGACCAACATACCGGAATTCTGATCAAGAAGTTGAGATGCGAAATAAGATCCACATTAGCATCGATAGTGATTTCCCAGAGAAAGAACAAAACCTTTGGCGGAGTGGGAACGGACGAGACCTCAAAGTGCTAAAAAAACACAAGTACTCGTCCTCCCGCGGAGATGGACCACCAAGGTCCGAAAAAGGTTCAGTTCCCCGAGCAAAGAAGGACTATAATAGCGATTGGTGGTGCGAAGTCGGTGTACAATGGTGGATCGATGCCGATGAGGTCGGAGAGTCTTCTCAGATTCTGACATTAGTACGGTGGAAATAAAATGTCCTTTCTCTATTAAAGATCGGCGGAAATTTTGCAGAGAACGACAATTATCCATGGGTCATATCCGCCCAAAAGGAGTGGAGGTAGGTTCGCTCTAACTGTAGTTGGGGCTATGGTCACGGGTTCAGGTGCTTTGGTTCTTATGCTTATGCGTCTAACTTTAGTTTAGTTCAATAAGGAAGGTGAGCTCAAAATGGATCTTTTGTCTAGAGCATTAGATTAAGAAGTCTCTGCTAACTGAAGTTTTTCGGCGATCTTTCAAACGGAAAATTCATGTCGGATTCCGATCTACTCTCTAAAGAGTTTGGTTAGGAGAAATCCAAGTCAAAAGTACTTTAGTCAACATACTTTTGGTGAAACCCTCAAAAGTTAAAGAGTAGATAAGTGAACTACGGTTAGTTTGGACACTTTGGGATCTACCGACTTATCTCGAGGGTCCAAACTAGTTTGGGTTAGAGATCTTCGTGCTTTTAAGATAGAAATGTCAAAATGTTTACTACTGTGATGGTTTGAGGGGGACACTTGCTTGAACTGAGACAACTGTCTGGTGGGTTGAGATCGAGATTACCGGAAGTAATCACGGCACATGTGGACCGATTTATTCTATGTAATACCTTCCATTCAGCTACCAAGGCAACCAGGGCGTTGTGTTCTGTTGACCAGGCGCAACTCGGGTCCCCACCCCTTAATAAATGATGGTCTTTAAGTCTTTATACGCCAGGTTGGCGTGGAGCAAGTTCAAATACACCATGTTCGTATGGAGCTCTGATACACCATGGTGGTCTATCGAGTTGGAGGTTCACCTCACTCACCCTTTGTGAGTCAACCATGTGGGAATTCATCCCACCTTGTAATAAATAAGTTTTTTCTCATTTTAGTTATGGTACAATAGTCTATCAACTTATCATAGAAGATAGACTAACTGTAGTACTAGTTTTATCACCAAAAGTAGATAGACCAACAAAATGTATCCATTTATATCTTTTAATGAGAAGGGTCCGATTATTTGTTTTAATTATTTTTTGAAAAACAAGTATTTCCGGCTGCGAATTTAAATTCTAAAATTGAAAACTAATGGATGTAAAATACCGCATGCCTTTTTCGGGGAAAAATCGACATGGAAAAGATTAAAACAATATAGTAGTTGTATAAACAAGCAACAGAAAATGTCGAAATGCAAATTTCAACAAATATTCTGTTATGTGATTGTTTAAATTTCGTCTTATGAATTAATAAAGAAAACTTGAACAAATAACTATCTAATACTCTCTCTGTTCATTATAAATTGCTTATTTACTTTTTAAGAGTTAAACTTTGAAAACTTTGACTCTAAATATAAATTAATATATAAATAATAATAATATCATATGAGATATTGTTAGATTTATCTTTATATCTATTTTCTAAATATCAATTTTTATGCGAAATTAATTTAGGTAACTAGATATATTTTACGGTCAAACATGCTCATTGAAAACTGTGATCATTGAAGACAGTGAAAAGGTAAATAAACAATTTATAGTGGGATGGAGGAGTATATAAAAGAGAAAAGTGCATAAATAATCCTATTAAATTTTAAAAGTGTAGATATAATCGTGTAAAATTTGAAAGTGAAACTAATTCTAAGTTTTTGTAAAATTGTGCAGCTATGCCCATTTTTCTCAATTCCGATGTTGACTCAGAGAAGTCAATTGTTGACCAAACATAAAAAAAATATAAATGCCCAAAAGTTTAAAATTAAAATTTTAATAACCATTTACCCCTACACTTCTTCTTCATCATTTTCATACACACCGCCGTCGCTGCTCACCCATCTCCTATACGTCGTTGCTCCACCACCAGATAGAACCACCACCGCCTAGGACCAACTCCTCCCTAAAACCCTAACTCCGCCTAGATCCACCACCTCACCCGCCAAAAACTCGTCGGCCGCTCTTCGTCTGCCGACCACTGGTGCTGGCGAGGTAAGCTTACGGCGGGGGTTACGATGAGGGATTATGGGTGGTGACAACGAGGGTTACAGCTGTGGGGAGATGGTATTGTAGGTAGGGTTACAACGAGTAGGTAGGTAGTGTAGGAAGGCTAGATTAACAGCGAGGATGTAGGGTTATTGCTCTGGTGCTCTGACGGTGGTGTGGACTAAGGACGGTAGTGTGGACTAAGAGAGGTGGAGTGCAGGGGAGAGAGAGGGGGAGAGAGACGATGGCGTGGGGGAAGATGTAATGCAACACGGAGAGAGGCGACAGAGTGGAGGGAAGACAGACTGCAGGAGAGAAAAAGAAAATACAAGGAGGGTTATTTCTACCTTTTCCTATTTTAATTTTTTTAACTCAGGGGTATAATAGTCATTTCACCCATTCCGGCCAATTTCCGTTGACATTTTGGTCAACAAAGTCCAAGATTAAATTTGCACTTTTAGATTTTACAAGGTTATATGTGCACTTTCGAACAAAACATAGGGTTAAAAACACACTTGTCTCTATATAAAAACTATAATCTAATGTGTTGAATATGTGATCTATTGAAAGACACATCATCACAACAATCTGTACCATGCCCATGGTCTCCGTATAATTCACAATAATAGTCCTTAGATCTGTTATCCGTTGGAGCTCTCATCGGTGTTGGCTCCCTGGACAACTCATTTTGATTTTGCTAAATCTCTTTCTCTCTCTCTCTCTAACTTAGTCAGAGGTATTTTGAGGAATGCTGAGTTTCTAATCATCGTTTCTCTTCCTCTTATGAGCATGGTAATTTTTCCTTTCTCGATTGCTTCCCTTCATTGAGCGCGTTCTCCTGGCCTTTTCTCCAGACCTTTTCTCCCCTCGCTCATTTTCTAGCTTCTTGTTGTTTGTCTCCCCCTGCGAATAAATTTCTCCACCATTTTCTGAAGGTCTCTTGGGGTTTCTGGCATGTCTATCGTGAGTTTCTTGTAGAATTCTCCTTATTTTACGTTCATGAATGCTCCCAACAACATTTGGCATATGAGATCTTTGACCTCTAAACTTTCTGAAACGAAGCAATCATGATATTCTGTGATGCTTTCACCACTTCATTGTACGATGTTCATCTGATCTATGAGTGTCTTGGTGAACTTCTATTTCTAATAGAATCGGCCCATGAAGTGATCCGCGAGTTGAACCCAAATTCATATGCTTCATTTGGGCAGGCTATCTTACCAAACTATCGTCGCCCCCGCCATAAAGATATGATAAGCTTTGCACACTAACAGGATAGGTGTGTCACAAAACATTGTGCTGGTTCTGTAAGAGTGCCGAAATTCCTTTGGATTTGTTGTTCTGTCATAAGTTTTGAGCTGGGGGGCAACTTGAAGCCCTTTACGCATTGCACAACTTTGAAGCTCTTCCACCGAGGGGGAGTTGAGTGTTCTACCCCATCCTATACATCGTAGTTCCTAGCTCTTTCCTGGTTTTCAAGGTACTTTTTTGGATATTCCTTTCCCGTTCTCTGCTCCTTCCCTGGTTATGATGATGTGGTTGTTCTTTAATTACCTATTGGTGTTGACAAATTGCATGTAAATTTACTCCCTACTTGCTTCAAGAAAAGTTGTAAAGGCCAATTTTCCTTGTCTTCTAGAGGGGATTGTGTTTCGTATTATCTCTAAAATCTCGAACTTCTTCATTTTCTATCAATTCCAACCATCCGTCTGATGGGTTTGTTAATGGCAATTTTAGCTCTGCCATGGTCTCAGATTGGCTCGTCCGCCTTCTGTTCCTTGGCACCATAACTTAAATAGAATAACAAAGACTAAAGTGTCCCCACAAAAAGCACCACTATTGCCATTAATTCCCTTTGAACGACGCTGAAAACTCTATTTGGTGACTGACCAGGGGTACTTTAGTCCTTCAAGAATATCACGGATTGGATCCATGGTAATAACTCTGATACTTAATTAGAATAACTCTGATGCTTTTGATTATTGAATCTCATTTACCTTGTTTCTTTAATCCTTTGTCTATTTATAGGCTTTCGATCTCACCATATATTGTAAGGGTGTCACCTACCTTGGAGGACGTGTTAATCGTGGCCATTGTGGTGGCTATGACTCTTCTGAGCGTATGTGTCATGGACCATATCCTTCCGATCATGGGTTGAGTGGTAGCCACTTGCATGGTCGTGGCCAGATATTTCTCTGTGTAGATAGCGCAGACCATGCGAAGCGGTGTTGTTGCTTACTGTTTGCTCTTCGCTTGTACAAGCACTTTGTTGAGCCCTGTGTGGGTTGGGCCTATTGCTTAGGCCGCATATATACCAGTGTGCATCACATATTTCGTAGTTAGTTGGTGGGTATTGTACTAAAAGTATAATCTAGAGCGTATATATAGAAGTTTTCTGGCCGTTGATGCAAATGAATCTTGATTGATAATAAATTGTATGTTTACAAGGAAAAATGAATCATTAAGAGATACAATTGAATGTTCTATTTATGTAGTGAAATAATTGAAATTTGATAAGGTTAATTCCAACCAAAGTTTAACGAAGCAAATTAATGTAATAATATGATATTTAAAGCAATTGAATCATAATTTGAATAATTTGTTCAATGTAAATAAAGTAGATGAAGTCATTTTATTAGATGAAAAGTCAAATACATAAAAGTGATTAAAATGTTTTTGGTTGGTTGATATAAAATAAGAGAAATAATATATATTATACTCTCTATCCCAATCAAATTTGTACAAAATAATTTTCACAATATCCAATAAACATGTTTGACTGTAAATATATACAACTAGTATAATAGCGGAACATAAAAAATTAATATTTAAAAACTACACGTTATGACGAATCTAAGTATATTTCATGCGACAATATTATGTGGTCAAAGTTTTACAACTTTGACTGAAAGAAAGGATTCTATACAGACTTGGCTAGGAAGGATGGGAGGGAGTAGAGTTAAAAAAGGAACAGAAGAAGGATAAAGAAAGCTCATTTTCTTGATTGATTTTGTAATATTCTATTCCATGTAAAATTGTAACTTGTAACCCTTTGTACTTACATATATATATGAATACACACATTCCCAACAATTGTGTGTTTTATATTCTACCATGATATCCAAAAATAAATAAAAATTATGCGAATTCCAAATTATTCCAGCGTCTCTTCCTCCCTATTCATGTTCTTTTTTCGACGACCGGATTTCCTCCAACGACCAGTCTTCGTCACCACCTCTTCTTCGCGATCATATCCTGCCACCTATCCTCATCTCGGACACTCCTCCAGTCTTTTTCCCGGTTGATCGCCGAATGACGATTGCAAGCTCCAATGTACGGTTGGTTTGATCTGTCCAGTGACCTCAACACTCTTCAACTTGGAAACCTCAGCTTTTCCAACGCCAAGCTCACTTCTCTGTTTTTTGTCACCAAGATCGTTGCTATAGCATTCCAGAAAATTTCAATCCCATCTGCCCGTGATATTCAAGCGCTTTTTCATTAGAGATGTGTTTCTCC
Source organism: Rubia tinctorum (assembly GCA_032355605.1). NCBI lineage: Eukaryota > Viridiplantae > Streptophyta > Magnoliopsida > Gentianales > Rubiaceae > Rubia > Rubia tinctorum. The sequence continues at coordinate 5,728 of JAULKM010166701.1, read as the reverse complement.
TCACCTTGTGTGTAGCCCACGTGCTCATCATCTCCTATGCTTGCCATCTTTTTGGGAACTCTCTCACCAATCAATCTCTCAAGATAAGTTCAATTTATCACGAGTTGAACCCAATCAGTGTCAGCGCACAATCAGCATCCCAGTCAACGTCTAGCTAGTCAATACCTATTCAACACAGACTATTCTAGAAAAATGTAAATTGTGATGTGGCATATTTTGATCTACCAATGTGTTAATAGTGTGACGTTTTGGGCCATGCAGCTTCTTCATGCTATATATTGCAAGGTGAATGGTACTAGTTGCAATGTCAGTGGTGTGAGAAATTTGTTCACATTGCCTCAACGTGTTCTCGCTTATTTATTCTCCTGGCTCTATCCCACATTCTCCTCAACATACTCACTAGATAGTAGATTCTAGTGTGACAAGCCACATGACTTATTCTCAGTCCACTCTTACTCGCATGACTTTTTATGTTGGGAATAACCGTGTTATTGTTGGTGATGTTTATGTCCTTAACATTACACATGTTGGTCATTTTCAAGTCTCTGATTCCTTATCTTTGTCTAAAATTATGGTTGTTCAACAAATTACAAACAATTTGTTATATATTAGCAAGTTGACTTGAGATGTGCATGTTGTTATTTGCTTTGATGGTTCCTCCTTCACTATTACGAAAAAGTTTACTAGGGATGTTATTGGAAAAGGTCGTCGTGATGGAGACTTATATGTTTTGGATTATGATGGTGCTGCTTTATTTTATTTTGTTGCTTGAGTACGTCTAAAACATCTTTTGAACTTTGGCACAGTAGATTGAGTCATGTTCCTTACAACATCATTTTTTCCTTGAGCAAGTTTGGACGATTGTCTGTTACTAGTCTGCTTCCAAAGCCACATTTGTGTTCCTCTTGCGAGATGGCGAAAGGGAAACACCCTTCCTTTACTTAAAACAATAGACATGCATAACATTTGCTTGTTTTGTTTCACTGTGATCGTTGGGGGCCCGCACCTGTTGTTTCTCGTGATGGTTTCTCTCATTATGTTATATTTGTTGATAATCACTCTTATTTCACTTTATTATACCCTCTGCGACGTAAGTCTCATTAGTAGAGGCTTATCTTCAGTTCGAATACCTGGTTGAGAATCAATTTTCTACCTCTTTTAAGGTTTTTCAGAGTGATGGGGGGATGGAGTTTGTAAACTCTCGCATGCAATCTCACTTTGCTTCAAAGGGTATCCATCATTAGCTTTCATGTCCCAAGACACCAGAGAAAAATGGTTGAGCTGAACAGAAGCATCGTCACATCACGGAAATTGGGCTCTCTATTCCTTTTCATTTCGGTTTGCAAAATTCCTTATTGTGCGATGTGGTTTCAGCCGCAGTCCACACCATAAATCGATTTCCTAGACCAATATTATCTTGTTAGTCTATGCTCTATATTATTTTTGGTACTACTCTTGACTACTCGAACTTTCATCCTTTCGGTTGTCGAGTTTTTTTTTGTATTTAAGTCCTTATGTTCCTCATAAGTTGGCGTCTTGGAGTTTGCCATGTATTTTCTTGGGATACAATTTTGCAGTACAAGGGTTATTGTTGTCTTGATTCTGCTACAAAGAAGGAATACATCACTCGGCATGCTCGCTTTGATGAGTTTTTCTTCTCGGCTTCTCACATGAGACCAACAACTACCTCTACTTCTCTTGATGTTTCGGCCTTTTTGGAGCCTTCGTTAGTGCCTTCAGAAGATTTTGAGCCATCCGCATTAGCCTCTTTGCCCGGAGTCCTTGATGATGATATATTTCGACTTTGCTAGAGACTATGACGTCATCGACATTTGTACATGCAATTACCCCGTTACATCTGCTATTCCCGAGCTGCCTCAAGTGTCAATCGTGCCGCCGGTCTCAATCCACACATTTCTTGTAATGCTACAAACGTCCTGTGCAGCTGCCCCCACGCACAATTCTCTGGTACAACAGTCCCTTTTGGTTTAGCGACATTTTCCCCCAGTTCTGTGATTCACTCGTTGCTTATGTCTTTGTCATTTGAGCTTGCTTCTCGACATCCTATGATTACTCGCTCAAGAACTGGTTCTTTCAGGTACAAGGACTACTCGCTGGGTCATTTGTATTTTTTTCTGCTCCCCAGCTCTTCTAGTAAGCAGTTTTTTAATCCCACACTTTATTGTTCCTTGGTTTGTGCACTTCATTACTTGACGATCACATGGCTCGACTTATCTTATGCTATCAATATAGTCAGTTAGTTTATGTAGGGACCTATTGATGACCACTTTCAGGCTATCACTAAGATTTTGCGCTATGTTCGTGATACTCTTTATTATGGTTTAATTTTTCACGTAAATACGTCCACTCTCCCAGTACTTCATTATTCGGATGTCGATTGTGCTCATTGTGTAGAGGCTCATAGTTCCACATGTGGATACACCATTTTTCTTGGCGGGTACTGGTATCTTGGAGTGCTAAGAAGCAACGTGCGATGTTTCGTTCTAGTTTGAAATCAGAATATGGTGCTATGGCCAATACTGCAACGGAACTAGCTTGAACGATGAATCTGCTCATGGACTTACATGTGGCGATTTGTGTGACACCTGTGTTGTTGTGTGATTACAACGATGCTATCTTTCTTGATTAGAATCCAATTTCGCATAAGAGAACCAAACACATCGATATTGATTATCATTTTGTGCATGAGATGGTGTATTCTGGAAAGCTCAAGATATCTCATGTTTATTTTAATCTCTGGCTTGTTGACATATTTACAGAGTTTTGGAGCGAGGCGGAGCAGAGGATGACCAAGGGCCGAGCAAGGCGTTTCAAGGGTGAAGTAGGGGCTGAGTGTGGTGAAGCAAGACCAAGCATTGGTGGACGCAGAGGAGGCACAGCTAGCGGGCGAAACAAGAAGGCGGAGTTAACCATTGGCGCAGGCAGAGCGAGCGGAGCAAGAGGGCAGAGCGAGAGGAGCAAGAGGGCGGAGCGGCGATAATCGCGACAATCGCGATGAGATCCAAAAACGTGGGGTGAATTTAAGAAGAGGGTGGCACTAGAAGAGGTGGGTGATATTTTTAAAATTCATTATGTCATTCTATATTAAATTTTGTATTAAATATTTATTAATAAAATTTATAAAAAGGAAAATTTATGAAATAAAATTTAAAAATAGATAATTTAGAAATAGAATGTTTATTAGTTAACCTCTAACCATTTCATTAGTGTTTATGTATGGAAATTCAAGTAATTAAGGGTTGACTGTTGATTAGTGTTTATGTGGAAAGTCAAGTAAGGGTTGATTGTTGATTAGTTAAGCTCTAACCATTTCATTAGTGTTTATCTATGGAAAATCAAGTAATTAAGGGTTGACCGTTGATTAGTGTTTTTGTGGAAAGTCAAATAACGGTTGACCATTAATTAATTAAGGTCAACCTTAGTTATTAGTGTTTATTTATGTCAAGTCAAGTAAGGGTTGACCTTACATTAGTTAAGTTCTAACCATTTCATTAGCGTTACCTTGCATTAGTTAAGCTCTAACTGTTTCATTATGGTTACCTTATATTAGTTAATCTCTAACCATTTCATTAGTGTTACGTTGCATTAGTTAAGTTCTAACCATGTCATTAGTGTTAACTTGCATTAGTTAAGCTCTAACTGTGTCATTAGTGTTACCTTACCTATGTTAATCTCTAACCATTTCATTAGTGTTTATTTATGGAAAGTCAGGTAATTAAGGATTGACTGTTGATTAGTGTTTATGTGGAAAGTAAAATAAGGGATGACCGTTAATTAGTTGAGATCAAACATTTCCAATAATGTTTATGTGTAAAGTCAAATAACGATTGACCATTGATTAATTAAGGTCAAAAATTTGTTATTAGTGTTTATTTATGTGTAAATTCAAATAATGGTTGACCGTTGATTAATTAAATTATACAATTTTCATTAATATTTATGTCTGAAAAGTCAATTAAGGGTTAACCGTTGATTAGTTAAGTTATAATTTTTTTCATTAGTGTTTATGTATTGAAAGTCAAGTAAGGGTTGATCGTTGATTAGTTAAGTTCTAACCATTTCACTAGTGTTTATGTATGGAAATTCAATTAATGGTTGACTGTTTATTAGTTAAATTCTAACATTTTCATTAGCATTTATGTATGGAAAGTTAAGTAAAGGGTTTATCTTTGATCGGTTAACTTCTAACCATTTCATTAGTGTTTATGTATGGAAAATCAAGTAAGGGTTGACCGTTGATTAGTTAAGTTATGTTTATGTATGAAATATCAAGTAAGGGTTGACTGTTTATTAGTAAAGTTATAACTTTTTCATTAGTGTTTATGTATGTTAACTCACATAAGTGTTGACAATTGATTAGTTAAAGTCAAACCATTTTATTTGTGTTTATATATGAAAAGTCAAATAAGGTTGACCGTTTATCGGTTAAAGTCAAGTCATTTTATAAATGTTTATATATGGAAAGTCAATTAAAGGTTAACCATTGATTAGTTAAAGTCAAACTATTTTATTAGTGCTTATATATGAAATGTCAAGGATTAACCGTTCAGTAGTCGTTCCCATAACCTTTTCATTAGTATTTATGTATGAATGGTCGATGATTAATTAAGGTCAAATTTTAATTATTTGTATTTATATATATATATATAGAAAGTTAAGTCATAATCTATACATGTATACATCTTACTAAAAGTGCAACGTTTAGCCACATCACCTTTGCCACGTGTCACTCATGGAATTAGTCACGTGTCAAATGAAATAAATTAAATGTAGTGTTTGAGTCATATGTGATTGAAGTCGAATATTTTTAAAATTTTATTCGGTGAAAAAATAAAGTTTATTTATTAATATTCGACTTCGATCATGTATTACTCGAACTCTACGTTTAATTTATTTCATTTAAAAATATAAACATAAAGTCATAGTTAAAAATACAATTATAAAGTCTTTTAAAAGTTCAAAAGAAATGGAGTTGCATAAAAAATAAAAATAAAATATTTTAGTTTTTTGAAAAAAAACCTTCATTATTAAGATATATATATATATATTCAATTATTTAAATCGTGCATCGTAATGATGTTATCTAATTATTCATATACTTATAAGTACTATGATTGTCGGAGTGAAGTGCGACGTCGGTCACAAAAATTGACCGACGTTGGCAAGCAAAAAATTGCGACGTCGGTAATTTCATGTATGCGAGAGGGACGTGCGACGTCGGTCACAATAATACGCGACATCGGTAAGCGAGAAATGCATGCGACGTCGGTTATTCATGTCTGCGAGAATGACGTGCAACACCGGTCAAAATAATAACTGACATCGGTAAGAGAGAAAAGTGTGCGACGTCGGTCATTTCATGTAAGTGAGATGGACATGCGACATAGGTAACAATAATAAGCGATGTTGGTAAGTTAGAAATGTGTGCGACATTAGTGATTCATATCTGCGAGAGTGACGTCTGACTTCGGTCACAAAAACAAACGACGTCGGTAAGCGAGAAATACGTGCATCCTCAGTTATTCATGTCTTCAAGAGTAACGTGCAACATCAGTCAAACAAATAGCCGACATCTGTAAGCGAGAAAAATGTGCGACGTCGATCATTTCATGTATGAGAGAGGGACGTGGGATGAGACGTCAAATGCATGTATTTTCCGAAGTATTTAACATCTCTTTTGTTATCTTTTTGTTGGAAGATTGCTAGA